>JAODAL010031889.1:0-47787 GCA_025379985.1 Phyllomedusa bahiana | reverse complement strand
TTTTTGTCCCCCCACCCAGTGCTGGGGCCCTCGTTGCAGAGCCGTCCACACTCCTGCCCTTTGGGTGTGGAGGTCCCCAAAGGGCAGTTTAAAATTTCAACAGGGCCTTTGGTGTCTCGGGGGCACGGGGATGCCCCCAAGGGGC
This sequence comes from Phyllomedusa bahiana, assembly GCA_025379985.1. NCBI lineage: Eukaryota > Metazoa > Chordata > Amphibia > Anura > Hylidae > Phyllomedusa > Phyllomedusa bahiana. The sequence goes on along the minus strand of JAODAL010031889.1, from coordinate 47,642 downwards.
CTTGGGGGAAAAAAACCCGCACCATCCCTGGGGTTTTTTTGAAGAGGGCGCCGAGCCTGAAGCCACCGTCACCCCCCAGAACATCCACCCAGCTCACCCAGTGAGTGTCACAGAATAAAAAGGGGCCCTTTGGCCCGTGTTTTTAACTAGTCCCATGTGTCCGGTGTGAGAGGGAAATTTTTTTCCCCCGGACACAAAAGCGGGAAAACCCGCGTTAAAAAATTTTGATGAAAAGGGTGGCGGCCCGGGGGAAAGGGCCGGCTTTTTTGGGGGCAGGGGGGCCCCCATGACTGGCGGAACCCATCTGGGGTCCACCAGACGGAAAGGCAACTTTTCCCAAAACCCAAAAGCCGGGCCCCCCAAGGGCGAAAATTCGGGTTTTTGGGCCCTTTGGGGAAAGGTTTGGGTTAAAGTTTTCTTCTGCTCCCAAACCTGGAAACAAAAAGGTTTGGCTGCAAGACGGGCCGGGTTTGGAAACGGCTGAGGTCTTCAAACGGCGGAAGGGGGGGGGGAGGAGGGGTCTCTGGGTGCGGTTTGGTATTTCCGGGGCAAACGGTGGGGGCCTGAAGCGAAGGCCAAAATCCCTAAACAAGCCCTCTGGGGAAAGGGCACGGGGGGGAACGTTTGGGTGGTGGGGAAAGGAGGAGGAGGGGGGGGGACAGAGGGTGTGAAGGGGTTGGAGGCCCCGGGCGGTCGGCCTTTTTTTGGGCCCAAAGTGTTCCCCCCAAATTCAACTCATGAAATTCGCTGCATTTGCCCAGACATTTTGGGTGGGGGTTAAAACCATTTAAAAGGGTTTCCCTTGCCTCTCCCTTAGGTTTTTTCCCGGAAAAGGGGGCATTTTGACATCGCGGGGGGGGGTGAATCAGAGGTTTCCCAAAAAGGGAAGGCCCAGGTTTTAAAGGGGGGCCCCTGGCCCCTTTTTAAACGGGCGATAACGAAAAGGGGGGGTTTTTTGGGGCTGACCTTTGGCTGGGGGAATCTTCAGCGGATTTCTGCAAACCCGCCCCCTCCCTTTTTCCCCCCCACGTCCCCTTTGATAAAGGCGATCGAAAAGCAAAAATTCTTGGGGAAAAAGACCAGATGGATCCGAAAATGTCGTAAACAACACCCTAAATCAAAAAACGGGTGATTTGGGGGTGTCCTGACTTTTTTTTGCATCCAGAAGCTGCGGCTAAAAAGCAAGGGCACTCCCAAGGCTTTTGCCGACCGCCCGGGTTTTTTTGCCGATTACCGGGCTTCCTTCCCCTCCCTTATGGCATCTTTAAAACTGGGGGGCCCAGAGCAGACAAAATCATCCTCGATTTTTTTAAAAACAAGTTTTTCCCTGCCCCCAACCGCATTTTTTTCTTAAAGGGGGTCTTCAGACAATGGATTATCCACAGGGGGGGGGGTAAAACGATTTTACATTTGGGCGCTTCATTTTTGGAAATGCTGATAAAAATGCTGATGACGATTTTTGTGGCCGGGGACAGCGGGACGGGGAAAGGGTAAGACTCTAGTTGGCGGGTTCCCTTAACCATGAAGGACAGTTTTGGCGACGATGTTCGTTACTTAAAATTCACAGGCCCTGACCCCAGCGATGCCCAAGGCCTGAGGGTCCTCCCAACTGGACGATCCGCGGAATGCGTGGTCGCCAGCACTGGGGAAGGGGCCCCCTTTTCCTCCTTACCCTACCTCCATGTGCTACCCCCCCCCCTCTTTGCTCGCTTACCACCTGCATTTCGCTCCATGTTCCCGAAAAATAAAAATTTTTAGAAGGTAAAGGAAAAAATTTTTTTTAAAGTTTCCTTTTAAAAGAAAAGGCAAAAACACGCTAATTTTCAAATTTCCCCCAAAACAAAACAAAATTGGGTGGGGTTTTTTAAATTTAAAAAGCAAGGTTCCATCAACAAATTGGACTGGGCAAAAGTTTCCCAAAAAAAACTATCTGTTTATGTTTTGGTATAATAAACGGTTTTTTTTTGCACCTTTTAATTCACCTGTGGGGAATATTTGAAATTTGCTGTTTTAAGATTTACGTGATCCCCGGGGTCAATGAACAATGCTGGGTGGGCAAAAGTCAAAAAAAACCGTAACGTTTTTGTTTTGGTATAATAAACTATTTTTTGCACCTTTCAATTCACCTGTGGTGAATTTTAGAATTGCTGTTTTAAAAATTTTTCGTAGATCGCGTCAATGAACAATGCTGGGGGCCCAAAAAATCCAAAAAAACACGTAACTGTTTAAAGTTTTGGTATAAAAAACGGGATTTTTTTTGCACCTTTAAATTTTAAACCCCGTGGTGAAATAAAAATTGCTGTTTTTTAAAATTTCGTAGATGCTGCCAATGAACAATGCTGGGGGCGAAAAATTTAAAAAAAACGTAACTGTTTTTTGTTTTTGGGATAATAAACGATATTTTTTTCCAAACCCTTTAAAATTTACCGTGGTGAAAATAGAAATTTGGGTGTTTTTTAAAATTTACGTAGATTTCTTTCGTCAAAAAGAAAAAAAAAGCTGGGTTTGGGAAAAGTAAAAAAACCCCGTAACTGTTTATGTTTTTTGGGAAAAATAAAACGATATTTTTGAACCTTTTTAAAACACCTTTGGGGAAAAAAGAATTTCTGGGTTTTTTTGATTTTTCGTAGAAGCTCGCGTCAATGAACAATTTCTGGGTGTGCAAAAGTCAAAAAACCCCGTAACGTTTTTGGTTTTTGGTAAAAAAATTATTTTTTTTCACCTTTTCAATTCAAACCCGTGTTTAATATAGAAATTTGGGTGTTTTAAGATTTAAATAGATCTGCTCAATGAACAATTGGGTTTTGCAAAAGTCAAAAAAAAAACGTAACTTTTTTGTTTTGGGTTTTAATAAACGGTATTTTTTTCAACCTTTCAATTCACCCCGTTTGGGGAATATAGAAATTTCTGTTTTTAAAAATTTACTAGATGCAGCGTCAATGAACAATGCTGGGTTTTGCAAAAAATAAAAAAAACCCCGAATTTTTATTTTTTTTTATAATAAACCCTATTTTTTTTTCCCTTTTTAATTCACCTGTGGTGAATAAAGAAAATTTCTGTTTTAAAAATTTACGAGATGCGGCGTCAAATGAAACAATGCTGGTTCGCAAAAGTTAAAAAAACACGTACTGTGTAGTTTTCGTAACCGAAACACGGTATTTTTGGCAACAAACAACCTGTGCTTACTACATAGATTGCTGAATTTAATTTTAACTGCAAGGTGGATAATCAACATCACAGGGTACTGGGAAAAATTGAAAATGAACAACATCTGAAATGTATTCTGTTCTGATAATAAAAGTGGAGTTTGCAGCTAACAAAGAGACCTGCAGTTAACCCCCTAGAAATATGTGTATCCAATATAATTCAGCTGCCCAATATCCAGGAAAATAATTTCAAAGCAAACGTTAATAATAAAGATATTCCACTACCATGTCTACACTAAGTCTTGGTGAACTTGTTTATCCAGTGTTTTCTAAATAGATAGAGCTTGATCTGTGTTCACTGTCTCGGGTAGCCCCCCCCCCCACTCCCACCGCCGTGAATATACAGCGTAGAAATGCGGCTTTTATAAAATTCTCTAGCTAAATACATAAATCTTCAAATCTCTAATCTAATCAAGTTGGAAGATCACAGCCTAATAGTAGAGGTATCTCCTGTGCAGAAATAGACTAATTTCGCTGACTGTTTGGCCACAGGCAAGAGCGCAGTTCCAATCCCTAAGAGAAACGCTGTAAGGATACACTGAGCTGAACAAGTGAAACGCTGTTCTATTGTAAAACGAGGTCATGGTGATTTTTCCATCCAATCGCAACCATAAAAACACATTCCCCAGTCAATGACTCGCCACACACATCTCACCCTGCTCTAATTCTGTAATGCTGATTTGCTGGCCGCCAAAATACAGGAAGCGCCGAAAAAGGCGCGATCTTAATAGATGATGCACAGATTTTAACCTTAATTATCGCATGATCTGGAAATTTCGATCACCATAAAAACCTTGCCGATTTCAACTTTGTCGATAAAAATCGCTCAACAGTATGTAGCAGGTATCCATTTGACTGTTTTTGGATGTTAATTCCAGCTTGCTCCAGCCCTGTTTGGTGTGTAAGAATGAAGGTGTTGTTTGCTCTCTCTCCCCATAGCACCTTTAATGGTCATCGGCTCATAATCGACTGCTCACTATCGAAAAAACCATTATCGATGGTGAGCCGACTATCGACTATTGTCGATGTCGATAAGCCCAACGTAAATCGCTCAACACTATTTAACCACCTCACCCAACAATGTAATGCAGGGCACACATACAACACACATAGACCAGCTTAAGATCATGGTGCACGACTATCTTCGTCTCAACACCGATGTTTTTGGATGTGTTATTTCTTTGTATCCAAAATGGATGAATGGCCTGAGCTCGCTCGCCACGGCATAGAGGCTTTGTCCGGCCCAGCAGCCAGCATCATATCTGAGCGGAATCTTCAGCACAGCTGGAGGAGTCATTACAGACAAACGCATCCGGCTTTCCACAGATAATGTGGATCGTTTGACTCTCATCAAGATGAATCAGGCATGGATCTTTGATGATGTTGTGGCCCCAATTGCCAAGGTCACCGATTAGTTGCAGGTCTACTTCACATTCCTTTTCAAACAGAAATGGTCCTCTTGAAAACTTTTTTTTTTAAATGATCATTTCTTACTGCAATTTTTATTCTCAGTTCCCAAAAGTTCATTTTGCTGGTTTTGCTGTGAGGAGACCGTACAAGACACCAAGATTTCATTACAAAACCGTATTCCATTTACTCACTTTATCTTTAGAATTTTTCGCATTGCCAGTGGTTTTGGGGTCATGTTGCTGTGAGATACAGCTACTGTATAATCATGGTCTTTTGGAACAGAAATGTGGCTTCTAAGTGGCATTTCTCCCTCACAATTTTTAACAGTGGCTGAGAAGTCATTTTTATCATTTTTTGGGGTCATGGTGCTGTGAGATACAGCTGTAATCATGGTTGTTTGGAACAGAAATGTGGCTACTAAGTGGCATTTCTCCCTCACAATTTTTAACAGTGGCTGAGAAGTCATTTTATAATTTTTTGGGTCATGCTGCTTTGAAATGCAGCAATACTGCAGGTCCTATTATAAAAAAATGTGGTTTCTAACAGACATTTGTTCTTCAGAATTGTCAAGAGTGGCTCAAGGGTCATGTTTTGAATTTTTGGGGGCATTTTGCTGTGAAATGTAGCTATACTACAAGACCTATTTTAAAAAATGTGGTTTCTAACAGACATTTGTTCTTCATAATTGTCAAGAGTGGCTCAAGGGTAATGTTTTGAATTTTTGGGGGCATGTTGCTGTGAAATGCAGCTATACTACAGGTCCTATTGTTAAAAATGTGGTTTCTAACAGACATTTGTTCTTCACAATTGTCAAGAGTGGCTCAAGGGTGATGGTGCTGTCAGAAACAGGAATAGGTAGGACACTGTTAATGGACACATATTGCAAAATGCCTTGTTTTTGCAAGATCTTTAACATAGCTAGCAATCCCTGTAGTGAGACAAACCATTAATTACATTTAAAAAAAAAGAGAAACAAAGATGTGTTGGGATTCCATCCTGTTTTAAAAATGGGTTTTCTAGAATTAAACTTCTAAAAAACTGGGATGCACAAAATAGCTGATACAAATATTCCTCTGAATTGTACAAGAAAGGTACAGGAAGACTTGAACAGATGTAGGTTACCCAGGACAGGTATAGTCAATGTCCAGTTCAACTAAAATGGTGGTTCAAAGACTCCTTTTTCTTGCACTTTTTAATCTGTGGGTCAGACAGGTTTAATGGTCATACTGTGGTCCAGGACAGGTCTAGTCAATGTCCAGTTCAAGTAAAATGATGGTTCAAATAATACTGCCTTCTGGCACTTTTTAGTTTGTGGGTCATGCACGTTTAAGGGTCAAGCTGTGGTAGAAGACTGGGATAGTGAATGGTCTGTGACTTTTTTTCTGTGGCTTTTATAAGCTAAGTGTGTTGCCTAAGATGTAGCACGTATCCATTTGACTGTTGTGGATGTTAATTCCAGCTTCTCCAGCCCTGTTTGTTGTTCCTCTCCCATAGACTTTAATGGTCATCGGCGATAATCTATCATCGAATATTGGAAATCGTCTTGATAATTGACGATATCGACTATCGACCCGATGACCATAGTCGACGTAATCGCTCATCACTAGTCGTGAATAAATTCAGAAGGAAGCGAATTTTGGGAGAAAATTTGTCGAAATTCGTTCACAAATACTGTGTTTTTAATCTGTAAGACAATCCTGTAATTGCTGGTGTATTTTGTGATTCAGGAACACTATGTTGAAGGCATGATGTAGTGGTCTACTTTAGAAAAACTTTGTTTCATCAGTGAACTTGGGGTCTATTTTCAGAATGGAGTCTGTATTTAGGCTCTAGTCTTGTATATTTTTTTCAGTCTGGAGACTGTATTTAGGCTCTAGTAGAATATCTTTCCCAGCACAATTGTAAAAGGTACTGGTGCTTGTTGAAAGGAGTATTGCAACTCAAATGATAGTTATATGAAAGTTCCACAGCACACAACATATATATGTTACAGACTTTTCAGCATGAAATAAGTACATGCGTAATGAGAGTACAGAGTTCTCACCAAAAAGATGGTATACAAGCATATAATGTATTCTATCGATTCTGCAAAATGAAAATTTACAGAGATATAAACGTCTAAAATAGCCAGAATTAAATACAACATCAAACTAAACTGCCTCTTTTTTCCCTTCTCTATCCTACATGTCTCTCTTATTCACTGTTCATTTGCCCTTTTTACTTCCAGCTGGCCGCTATATACTTATATTATTTCTTCCCTCGTATGCCATCTCCTTTAGTCCCTTCTGTCCCACTGCGCCTCTCACACTCTTAGTTCTCCTTTTGTGCACTGCACCACCTCCAGTGCAGAAGCAAATGTGGATACAGCACCGAACAGGACCAGATGAATAGTGCAATAAAAATAGCTTCTTTATTGGAACTCCATTAAAAAGAAAAAAGTAGCATCCAACGAATCATGGATTCGTTGGATGCTACTTTTTTCTTTTTAATGGAGTTCCAATAAAGAAGCTATTTTTATTGCACTATTCATCTGGTCCTGTTCGGTGCTGTATCCACATTTGCTTCTGCCTATTCTCTCGTCTCCCTTGGACGCCCTACGTGCACGAATAGGACCCTCTGTATGGATATGGTGAGATGGCTACACACTACTCTCTTCTGGACCGCCTCCAGTGTGCCTGTGCACTTGTTTCCTCCTTTCTCTTACTGTTGCATAGCGCCGCAACACATACATACCTTCCCACACGCAGGCGCTGGCATCTCTATTTAATGGCTGGCCGCATGTGCAGCAACAGGACCGTGCTCCTCCTTTCTCCACCAGCGTCCCATGCCTTTCTCTCTCCTATGTTCACCAGGTATTTAGCCTCTTGTTTCCACTATCCTGCCCCCCTATACTAGTTTAGTGGCTCTGTTATCTGGCACGTACTCTCTCTATATCTTTATCTTCCAGCATTTGATCTATGCAGCAATCAGTTTTGGTAAGCCTATCATAATTTCTTCCCCTCCTGTTACTCATGTTTTATACTTATCTCATCATTTTATCATATCTTTCTGTTCCTATAGCTTCTCCTCATTTATTTCCATATGCCATACATTCTGCCTCCTGCACTACAGTGCCAGCTTCACTTGCTAAGTAACTACCCTATCCTGGATATGTGTTCCTTCTATCCTAGCTCATCTGTTAACCCTTTCCTCCCTTTCTTCTCTCCCCCTTGCCCTCTTTATCACACCACCATCCCAGTCCTCTCCCCAAGCTTTGCTTTTTCTTTTTATTCCATCCTGTTCCCCCCTTCTCTCTCCATACTCCATTTATACCCTCCTCTTAACTTTTCTTGGTTTCTATCTTTTTATCTTTCTACTATCTCTGTCATTAATTTGACTTACCTTGCATTTTCTTACAGTGATCATACTGAAGAAGGTTGTAGGTACAACCGAAACATCAAGAGGGATCACAATTCCATTTGGCCCTATAGCCCTATTACATAAATTTATGTATGGGAATTTATGTATGGAAATTAAGCTCTGTAACCTACCTATGTAAAATCTCATCCAATATATTAATATATACAAAAAGAATTTGCAACTACGTCCTTGTGTGCTGTGGAACATTCATATAACTGTATTTAGGCTCTAGTCTGGGGTCTATTTTGAGACTGGAGTCTGTATTTAGGCTCTAGTCTGGGGTCTATTTTTAGACTGGAGTCTGTATTTAGGCTCTAGTCCGGGGTCTATTTTCAGACTGGAGTCTGTATTTAGGTTCTAGTCTGGGGTCTATTTTTATTCTACATTCTAGTCTAGGATCCATATTTATTAGTCTGGTCTTGGTACTTTATATATGTTTAGGTCCAGTCTGTAGTCTGTATTTGTTTAGGTTGTCTGGAATAAGTATGTATTTACTTCGTGGCTTGCATCTATTCCAGGATCTGTAAAAATACTACAGCAAAATTGCTACACATTACCACTATACTGGCCACCTGTCAGTGTAGAAGGTGTCGGCGATTCGGGTGTAGCGCAAGAAAAATTTTTCTTGTGGAGAGACCACCAGACTACATCAACCATTAACTGAAATTGTTACATTAAGCTGTCACAAAGTTGGAGAGTTTTCTCTGCTCTGCTAGATTTAAAGGGTCAGCGTGCCGGTGATTGGTCTTCGGTGGGCACTGACCCTATTTAACCCTGCCTCCTCCTCTCTCCCATGCTGGATCAATAGTGCCTTGTGAGTAAGCATTCCCGGTTGTTTCCTTAATTATACCGTGTATCATACCGTTTTCCTCCGTCCCTTGACCGTGATCCTTTTCCACCTATCCTGACCTTCCTGCCTGTCCCCAACTACAAGTTTGCTCTACGATTCTGTACCACACTACACCTCCGCTGCCACCACAAGCAAGTCGCGTCAGGGTAGCAACCTGGTAGGACCCCCACCACAGCATGCCCAAATTGTCTTGCGGCGGGCTCTGAAGAATACTGGGACCTACTTAGATTCTGCTCCCTGGGGTGACATACCATCACTTGCAGTGGTCCAGAGGATCCATTTTTCTATAGCCTTTACAGTTTTATTGAAGTGGCCTGTATGCCCAGATGCCTGAAACACCCATGGAGAGGTGAGCAGATGAAATTCAGTGTGTACAAGTGAATTACTGCAGTTGGATGACTGGTGTCATCAAACTAAATGAAGCGGCTTTCTTGACCCGATTTCATCCTGAGAGAAACACTGTTTGACCACATCAATGCTATTCTCCATACCATGGTGGAGTTGTAACCACAGATAAGGGAGACTCTCTCTTAGTGAACTGTACTGTCAGTGTCTAATTATGGCTCAACTTTCAGGTTAATTCATATTTTCTGACCCCGATGGAATAGAATGCCAGGGTGGGGTCCCTATATTTACATCAATCCCTGTAGAACAAGTGAACCTGTTCAACCTATGGGAAGTTTTTATACATGAACTAAGGGCCACATGTTTGAAACTGTTTAGGTCTAAAACTCACTCTTTTGCCTATAGTAACCTATGGGCAAAAAAGTGAGTTTTAGACCTAAACTGGTTCATACATGTGGCCCTAAGAGTTTATTAGTTATGTACCTTTAAGAAATAACTTCTCTGAAACTCATATGAATGAAGAGAGCATGCTTTTGGTCACAAGTTAAATAATGTATGATAGAATGCATAGGTTATTGGTTCTGTTAGACAAGGTTTCCAAAAATAGTGTCTGCTGTTTCATCCTGAGCAGAGAAGTCCATGTTCACATTTCTGACACCCATGGGAGAATTCATAGTTTCATAGTTTGTAAGGCCGAAAAAAGACAAGACGTCCATCCAGTTCAGCCTCTTGTGCTAAGGTGTTGATCCAGAGGAAGGCAAAAAACCCCAATGAGGTAGAAGCCAATTGTCCTCATTTTAGGGAAAAATTCCTTCCCGACTCCAATCTGTCAATCGGAAAAATCTCTGGATCAATGACCCCTATCCAGAATCCTTTACAATATAACTTGTTATATTATTACGCTCCAGAAATGCATCCAAACCCTTTTTGAACTATGTTATTGAATTAACCATGACAAGTCCCTCGGGTAGAGAATTCCACAGTCTCACTGCTCTTACAGTAAATAATCCCTTTTTATGTTTATGTAGAAACTTTCGTTCCTCAAGACGTAGGGATGCCCCCTTGTTCTAGATACAGCCCTGGGTATAAATAAATATTGGGAGAGATCTCTATATTCACCTTTGATGTATTTAAACATATTTATCATGTCCTCCCGAAGCCGTCTTTTCTCTAAACTAAATAACACTAATCTTGCTAATCTTTCTGGGTATTGTAGTCCACCGAGTCCTTTTATTATTTTTGTTGCCCGCCTTTGTACCTGTTCAAGCTCTACAATGTCTTGCCTGTGCACAGGTGCCCAAATCTGTACACAATATTCCATGTGTTGTCTAACCAGTGACTTGTATAATGGGAGAATAATGTTCTCATCATGTGCCTCTATGCCCCTTTTGATACAACCCATGATCCTATTTGCCTTAGCAGCTGCTGTCTGACACTGGCTGCTACAACTAAGTTTACTGTCCACCAGGATTCCCAAGTCCTTCTCCATGTCACTTTTACCCAGCCTTTTTCCATTTAACATGTAGTCGTGTAATGGATTTTTCCTCCCCATGTGCGTAACCTTGCATTTATCTGTATTAAACCTCATCTGCCATTTCCCTGCCCAGGCTTCCAACTTATCCAGATCCCTTTGTAATAACACATTATCCTCTATTGTGTTGATTACTTTACAGAGCTTAGTATCATCTGCAAAGATCGATATTCTACTGTGTAATCCCTGTGTAAGATCATTAATGAAAATGATAAAGAGGATAGGCCAAATACTGAGCCTTGAGGTACCCCACTAGTAACAGCGATCCAGTCTGAGTATGTACCGTTAATTACTACCCTTTGTTTTCTATCAGTGAGCAAGTTGCTTACCCACTTGCACACATTTTCCCCCAGTCCAATTCTCATTTTATTTACCAACCTTTTATGTGGCACCATATCAAATGCATTAGAAAAATCAAGATACTGTGTATGACATCCAGTGCCTCTCCTCGATCCAGTCTAGCACTGACTACCTCATAGAAGCTGATGAGATTAGTCTGACAGGACCGATCCTTCATAAACCCATGCTGGAACGGCGTTGTACATTTATTTTCAGCTTTATTCGCTGCCATAAGTCCTAGGCAAAGTATTAATGTTTGTATAGGTTTTAATTACTAGAGTATTGTGCAGTTGCACAACATGCCGGCAGGAAGGTTTTGCCTTTGTACATCATTTTGATAGACTTTAGTCAGGGATTGACTAGACATTCATGAGAGAGATGGCAGGTACTATATTCATGCCACTATATGAGAGGTGAGGATCTGAAGCTAATAAAACAGGCAGATTACCCTCCCTCTTGTTGATGAACCAAAAGGACAATGAAAAGAACAGAACGGGTGCAGGTGTTCCTGTAGAAAGGCTATGACTGCATTAATGGGACACTATGTCTGTAGGCTAAGAAAGACTCTGCGGTATTCCCAGGTCTATAAAGAAGCTATGGGGCCAGAGTAGGACAGAACTGTCAAAATTCCTCAGTTGGAAACAAGATATGAGGGACAAATTAATTGTTCACTGAGTTGAGGAGAGGCTCCTTATAAAGACTGAACATTGCTTACTAGAGAGCAACAGCCACAACTGCCATCCCTATTAAGTTTTGTTTGTACCTAGGCTCTGTACCTTAAAGCTGTCTAAACTTGTACTGTTTAATCAAGAACCTGCCAAGTCGTTGCCTTCTATGAGTGAATTTGATCAGTTAAAAGAACTTCTGTGTGGAATGTGTATTTCTCCTGCTGCATCAACTCTCTTTCGGCATGGTCTTTCCAGACCTCCTCGCTTTGCCACAGTGAATACCCTCTGTACTGGGGCAGTCACCTTACACCAACATAGACTTATACAGAATGTAACAGTCTCAATTATTTCAGTATTCTGGTAGTTATTCTAATTCTCTACAATTTTTTGCACATGACATGGAAAAAATATTCAAGAGGACCCAAAGGAATTGATAAATCATGGAATGCATTAATATAAGCAGAGATGTCATGCACTTTCCTGCATAAATTGAATTTGAATAGTGTATTACAATGCCTAATCTTTCCTGAAAAGAAAACAGACATCATTTCCAGTACAAAAGGTAAAATTTCCTACACCACATGATAAATTCCTCGTAAAATTTCATGTTACAGGGCTTGTCTTGATTTCACATCTTGCACACTATTTGTCTATATATGATTTGTTAGCAATAAGATGGAGTATCAGCTGGAATTTCATAATGAATAAAACTATTGTCGTTTTTGCCTAAGGAGGAAAAAGAAAAGACATTACAGACAATGCAGGAGATAATGACCTTCTTGTACAGCTTTGCAACTGAGATTATTTTATAAGACACCAAAGTCATATGCCATTAATCAGAAATGACAGTCTTTATTCGTGTATATTTGACTTCAAGCTGCATAATGTTCAAATTTAATAGATCTGGATAAATGACCCTACCTGTAATACTTTTTCAAACTGACAATGATTAATGGTGAAGCAGGGTTTATGAACAGGAGAGCAATGTTGTAGTAAACAAGAAAAAAGGATGGCTACTCTAGTTTCAAGCAGCCTTTATAGACTAAACCAAATGCTCTATATATCTCTGCATGTCATTAGTCAGGACAATTAGTCAGTGCTTGAGGCCAATGGACTGTCACATGTTCATAGCTCATAGCGTTAGACATATCCGTCACAAAGAAATCAAATTAAATCAGGTGTACTGGTGTATTACTTATTTTAAAATGAAAATGCAAATCCTTTATAACCATTATGTTCTTGTCTCACTAAAATTCTAATATACTACAACCTCCATGTATTTAGTTGGATTGTGGCATTGAAGACTAATGATGTCTATTTTATTAATAAAATTCCAGATCTGTATAGTGCAATAAACAATGTACCTGTTTGATCGTGAAGTTAAAAAAATGGTCAATGTATATTTATTTAGAGGTGCATGAAAATAATATAATAATTTAATTAGCTCATATCCAGCTACAAAACTTGTATTATCATTCTACTGACCTTGTGCCAGGCCACTATTACTTTACGCTCTGGGTTTGATAAAACATCATGCTTCTTTTCTCCGCACCATCACAACAGGCTGTCACAATAACACTGTGTTATAAATCAGTTTTCTACCCCTGGATAAGCATAGCACAGTTTCCCAATCGACAATCAATCACTATTTTAAAGTACTTTGCACTGTTTCCACCCAAAATATAACATTTTTTATCTTCTTTTATTTTTGATGTTCCCTTCAGTAGTGCCAATAATCTGTGCTGTTGTGGGCAGGCCGAGTGACAATGTAACATGACTCTTTTCTCTGATTTCTACCTTCAACACCCAAAATTCCAAAAAGCCTACTGGAGATGTACCCTATTGGATCACTAACTAATCACAAATTGAGCATATAGAACTACTGTATAGTAGGGACCTAGGTTAAAGGAATTCTGCATAGGGGTGTGGACTTCCCAACTGGCTATCCCCAAGTCACTACACCTGGAGTAGTCTGAGCAATGGTTAATGTAGGTACCAAAGCAGCAAGAAAGCACTGAATGACATCACCGTCATGCATTTAATATGTCTGTCAATTACCCTTGTCTTTCACTTACTTGTTTGTATAAATAACATCCACCTGGTTTACTAGTAGGATTTAAAAAATAATTTCTTACAATGGCATTGACCATTTAAGAAAATTATAAACCTACTTCAGAATTTTAAAGTGCACATTTTTAATGTGCATAAAACAGGATTCAAGAAAGCAAGTTCTAATTTTAAAAAATATTCTATATTAAAATGTGTACCCCCAAGCATTGATTTTTGCCATGGCTGTAGTGGAGTGATTATGGTTGTATAATCACATGTATAGGGATTCACGGACCAGGGATACAGTACTTTCACAGACACATTTTAAAAGGAAAAAATGAGTAATCATAGAAGAGTGATTTTTTTCTTTTAATTATTGATGCAGTCATGTAAATCAATAGCAAAACCTTCAAAGAGGCAACTGCCCATTCAACAAGTTTTCTGCTTTAGACAATCTCTTTCCACTTATCATATGCAGACATACAGATTTAATAGCAGAAGGGCTCCTGCTTACACTCCATTTCTTACTGCTATAGGGTCAGTACAAAGCTTGTTTTTTTACTTCGAGATGGAAAATGAAAGATGTATGGCAATTTACTTCAGTGCTAATAATTGATTGAAATTGACCACTGGCAATCAGTTCTCTGTTACATGAACAACCCCTTTAACACTTAAGTATCCCAAAGAGCTGGGGCCACAAACATAGCTAAAATTGGGACAAGCTCTCATGCCTCTAGATGCAAGGTCAACAACAATTGCAGAATCTAGCTGGTTTTCTCTATAACCCTGTATAATGTGATCACAGGGTACCAATGGCTGATATGGCAACCAGAGGTTAAATAATGGCCTCCATGTCTATCATGTATAGATGCCCAGTAGGGTCTAATAAATTGCTGCCCACAAGCAAATACATTACAATACTGTAAGGGCTTGTTCACACGGAGTCTACACTCCGTGTTACAAGCGCTTTTAGGATCCGTCTTGGGGTCCGCTCTGTATTTCTCCAAGATGGATCTAAATAATTAGCAGTGAGATAAGCACTGCTGTCTTTGACGAACACGCAGCGGCGTTCAGATGAGGGATCGCCGCTGCGTGTTTCAAAAGCGCAGCTCGGGCTCCGTCTTGAAAAGAATTACAAATCAATTCTTTTCAAGACGAATTTAGATCCATCTTGGAGAAATACAGAGCGGACCCCAAGACAGATCCTAAAAGAGCTTGTAACAAGGAGTGTAAACTCCTTGTGAACAAGCCCTAACGTGTAAAACTATAAACATGTTAAACATAAATAGTATAATAGAAATATAATATAATAGAAATATAATATAAACATATAATACTGTAACTATAAACATGATTAAGTGACTGCATAATCTAGTTGCTAAGTGGTCTAAATAATAAAACGGAAAATAAAAAAAATGACAATCTTAAGAAAATTTAACAGAAAAACCCAGTTTCCCATTAAAAATGCTATATTTTGCAAAAGAAAATAAAAATAAAAGTATACATAATTTTCATTAAGACATTCGCAACAACTAAAAATACGAGTTTGTGTTTTTACTCAAATATTATTTTTGATTATTTGTTTGTTTTACTTGTAACCATTTTAGAGCACGTAAGAGTTTGCAACTGTTTTTTGTCCCATTTTTTGTGAAGTGGGATAAAACAAACAAGTGAAGTTCTGGCATTTTTTTTTTTTCTTCGTGGCATTCTCCAAACTGGTTAAATAATGATACATACATACAAGGGTAGCATCTTTTGTTTAAAATTGGATTTTTAACATTTTGGGACACATGTATGAAAACTGTCTAGGTCTAAATTTCACTTTGTTACCCATAGCAACCAATCACATTTCTCCTTTCATTTTTCCAGAGCACTATATGAAATGAAAGGGATGCTCTGATTGGTTGCTAAGGGCAACAAAGTGAGTTTTAAACCTAGACAGTTTTCATACATGGGGCCCTTCCTAAAACTTAACATTTAATACATATATTAAAAACCCAATTTTCAACAAACTTGTATGTATGTATCATTATTTTACCAGTTTGGTGAATGCCGCAAAGGAGAAAAAAAAGCCAGAATTGCATTTGTTTTGTTTTAGCCCACTTCACAAAAAATGGAATAAAAAACAGTAACAAACTCTTAAGTGCTCCAAAATGATAACAAGTAAAATATCAAATAATCAAAAATAATATTGGAATTGCTGCTTTTTGTTATTCTCCTCAAAATGATACCAGTAAAAACTGTATCTTAGCCTACAAAAAGTAAGCCATCACAAAGCTCTATCGACAAAGAAAGATAAAATGTTATGGCTGTCAGAATATGTTGACACAAATAGTTATTTTTTAAAGAGATTTAACTGTACAACAAATAGTAAAACATATAAAAAGAATAGCTAGTTTTTGTTCAACATTTCTGCTCATGCTGAATAAGCTTTTACACAGATCGGCAGAACACACATACAATTGAGAACAATGGCAGGGTAAGGAGCAATGTGCTCCTTGCCCCGGTGACCAGTGGCATAGTCAGGGCTGTCGCTGTGGCAGTACAATTACCGTAAGGGACCTGGACACACTGTGAAGCCAGGGGGAACCTTCTGTCTCCCTCTTGTTTCACAGAATTGGTAGAAAAAACAGGCAGGCCTCCAACCATATACTGTACATTGTCTCAATTGTATACACATCCTTGAGATGCACATACAATTGAGATGAACAGCAGGGTAAAGAGAGCTATGTGTTGTCTGCCCCCGCCATACATCGCTGCGCAGCAACGTGATGAAGTGACGTAATTGCGCCCCCTGTGCAGCTTCCTGTCCTAGGCTCAAAGCCTATAGTACCCGGTTTGAAGCCTAGAGCAGATGGACATGCAAAGGGAACGAGAACAGGTGTGTATTTTTTATTTTTATTATTTACAGTAGGTATACTACTGAGGCGAATCTACATAGCTACTTACCTACTTGGAGCTCTTATATAGTTATCTACCTACTGGAGGGACCTTATGTAGCTATTTTACTACTAGGGGGCCCTAATAGTTAGCTACCTACTGGGGGTCCCTACATAGCTACCTACCTCCTGGGGGGCATGTTTCCTACAGGTGGGCTCTTCCATACTATATATTCTATATATACTAACATCCTGGGGGACTATATACTTACCTACTGGTGGACTTCTGTACCTACCTGCATTCTGGGAGACCCCTTTATACCAATCTCCTGGGAAACACTATGAACCTACTTTTTGGGGTGGATGGACCTTTATACCTACTTTATATATCTGCCTACTGGGGGGAGCCTATATACCTACTTACTGGGGGGACCCTATATACCTAAAATAAACAAAAAAAATTATGCATTTTATCAAGGGGAAGTCAAAAATCAAACTTAATCGCTAGGAAAAGGACTTAGGGCCAAATGTATGAAATTTGGTGTTTAAACTTCTTTTGTTGAAAATTGGAATTTTAACCCCTTACCACCGGAGCCAGTTTTGGCTTTCCTGACAGAGCCCAGGTTTTAAAATCTGACATGTATCACTCTATGTGAGAATAACTTTTTGACACTTTTACCTATCCAAGTTATTCAGAGGTTGTTTTCTCGTGACACTTTGTGCTTTACGTTAGTAATACATTTTGGTCCATAGCAATCCTTGTTTATTTGTGAAAAATATCAAAATATCATGAAAATTTGGAAAGACTTGCAATTTTCAAAGTTCTGTGTGTAAGACAGATAGTTATTCCACTAAAAATTTATAACTAGCATCTACCATATGTCCACTGTAGGTTTTCATAATTTTTTTTTTTTTTTTTTTTTTACCACATTAGGGGGCTTAGGAATTCAGTAGTCATTTTTCACATTTTCAAAAAAATTTGCAAAATTGATTTTTTTTAGGGACCAGTCAAGTTTTAACTTGGCTTTTAGGGGTCTGTATGTTAGATACCCCCATAAATGATCCAAGCTAAGAAACTAGACTTCTTAAAGTATTTAAAAAAAACATTTAGGAAGTTTGTTACTGTCAGGAAAACCCCGCCGGTCCACTCGAGGGTCGACGGCCTGACTTGGGGTGTATCATGACAAGGTCATCCAGTTCCGGTTTCACAGTTAATCCCTGTCCACACGAGCACAGGAAGACCCTGGGTGAGTGATAGGACACCCTATTCGCCCACAATCCTGAAAGGCTGGGAGAGATCTGTTTACCCACGATGGTTAAACAGAACTCTGCCAGCCCCCTAAACTGCCACCAGTCCCTCGTTTGGTTATAAGACCGGTCCGTTACCGACTTACAGCAAGGGCAGGAACCAGCCTTGGGGTCAGGCTCGGACTGGGATTCACCGATCCCCTCGGTGGGCCCGAGCTGCTGTGGGCCCCGGAGGCAGTGCCGTCGCTTCCCGGGGCCCGGTCGCCGCATCCGGTCACTGAACGCCCGGGCCCGTGTCCCAAGCACTCAGAGACCGGCCTGGGAGTCGGGGACTAATGTCCCTGGCTCCTGGGGCCGCGCGATGTCAGCGGAGCACAGTGCCACTAGTGCTCCGCTCCGCTGATCGCCCTGGCAGGTGTAAGGCGTTAGTCCTTCAGCCTGCCAGGCGCCGGCCCCTACTGGTGACGTAGGCGGCGCTGTGACGTCACATCACTGCGCCGCCTATGCATGGTGGCAATAGAAGCTGGTGGGAGCATCCGGGAGCGGCCAGGAGCGGGAGAAAGGTAAGTGAATGTTTTTTTTTTTTATTAACTACCTAATGCGGTCCCTGACTACCCAAGATGGCCCTGACTACCTACAGAGGGGGCCTGGCAATCTAAGGGCGGCCCTGGCAATCTAAGGGGACCCTGACTACCTACAGGGGGGCCCTGGCAATCTAAGGGGGCCCTGACTACCTACAGGGTGGCCGCTGGCAATCTAAGGGGGCCGCTGGCAATCTAAGGGGACCCTGAATACCTACAGGGGGTCCTGGTAATCTAAGGGGGGTCTGGCAATCTAAGGGGGCTCTGACTACCTACAGGGGGCCCTGGCAATCTATGGGGGCCCTGACTACCTACAGGGGGACCCTGGCAATCTAAGGGGGCCCTGACTACCTCCAGGGGGCCCTGACTACATGGGGGCCCTGACTACCTAAAGGGGGCCCTGACTACTTAAACGGGGTCCTGACTACCTAAAGGGGTCCTGACTACCTAAAGGGGGCCCTGGCAAGCTAAGGGGGCCCAGTCTACCTACAGGGGGCCCTGGCAAGATAAGGGGGCCCTGACTACCTACAGGGGGGCCCTGGCAAACTAAGGGGGCCCTGACTACATACAGGGGGCCCTGACTACATAAAATGGGTCCTGACTACCTAAAAGGGGTCCTGACAACCTAAAGGGGGCCCTTACTACCTAAAAGGGGTCCTGACTACCTAAAGGGGTCCTGACTACCTAAAGGGGGCCCTGACTACCTAAAGTGTGCCCTGGCAATCTAAGGGGGTCCTGACTACGTAAACCTAAAGGGAGCCCTAACTGTCTAAAGGGGGCCCTGATTGCCTAAAGTGGGCCCTGACTACCTAAGGGGGGACTTGATAGCCTAAGGGGGACCTGACTACCGATAGGGGGCCCTGACTGCCAAAAACTAAAGGGGGCCCTGACTACCTAAGGGGGGCCCTAACTCCCTATTGGGGGCCCTGACTACCTAAACATACAGGGGCCCTGACTGCCTAAAATGAGCCCTGACTACGTAACCATAAAGGGAGCCCTGACTGCCTACAGGGAGCCCTGACTGCCTAAAGGGGGCCCTGACTACCTATAGGGGGCACTGACTGCCAAAAACTAAAGTGGGCCCTGACTACCTATAGAGGGCCCTAAAGGGGGCCCTGACTACCTAAAACTAAAGGGGGGCCCTGACTACCTAAAACTAAAGGGGGGTCCTGATTACCTAAAAACTAAAGGGTTCCCTGACATCCTTCACACTAGCTGATGGAGCCCCTAACCGCTTTTAAAATACCTAAAGGTGGACCCTAACTGACTGTATACTACCTAAGGCACTAACTGCCTGTATACTACCTAAAGGGAGGCACTTACTGCCTGTATACTACCTAAAGGGGAACCCTAACTGCCTATATACTACCTAAAGGGGGATCCTAACTGCCTGTATACCCTAACTGCCTAAAGGGAGTCAATAACTGCTTGCAGCATATATAAAGTGGGTCCTAACTACCTACAGCGTACCTAAGTGGGGGCAACCACCTACCTACAGCCTAACTAACTGGGACTCACCAACACCTACTTACCTACCTACCTAACTGGGGTCCACGAACCTACCTGTAGCCTATCAACTTGCCTAACTAGGGCCTGCATATCTACCTCGGGGCTATTTACCTACCCACCCGTGGCTAGGTACCCACCAACCTACCTGGGGCTGGCCTACTAACTTATCCAACAGGGGTCTACTTACCTAAATAGGGCCAATCTAGTTACCTGAGGCCTTGCACATTTGCCTACCTACCTAGGGTCTTGTCTCTCTACCTGGTCATATAATTGAGAGGGGAGCAGCCCATAGTTGCAGCATTATCTCCAGGTTAGTCCTCTCCCCACCCTCCAACCCCTTAGGATACCAGGATACCAGTTATGGCTTGTACCCGCTCTCCCAGCCCTGGGAAGTTTGTACAGAGGTGGGAATAGGTAAAGAGATGCTGGAAAATTGAGGATTCTAAGATATTTGTGTGTAATTTCTGTAGGGATGAGTTGTGGCCGGGACAAGTCATCATGGCGGTGTGGAATGGATGGAAAAGAAAAGGTAAAATGAACGACTCATGAGAGAAGAGAACGACTTATCAGATAAGACGTCTCTGGTGAGTCCCTAATTTCAGGGATTATTTTGCTTCTATATTGGATCAGTGTTGTATTCACTGTAATGTGATGTGACTTGAGCTGGTGTCTGACCTCTATGTGGTCTCTATATGGTGGTGTTGTAGGTTATACCTGAGCTGGTGTCTGACCTCTATGTGGGCTCTATATGGTGTTGTTGTAGGTTATACCTGAGCTGGTGTCTGACCAATATGTGGTCTCTATATGGCGGTGTTGTAGGTTATACCTGAGCTGGTGTCTGACCTCTATGTGCTCTCTATATGGCGGTGTTGTAGTTTATACCTGAGCTGGTGTCTGACCTCTATGTGTTCTTTATATGGCAGTGTTGTAGGTTATACCTGAGCTGGTGTCTGACCACTATGTTGTCTCTATATGGTGGTGTTGTAGGTCATATCGGCGTTAGTTTAGTGGCAGCGTACATGTGCCCCTGGTTTTAAAAGTAAGGGAGCACCTGACCCTGTGATAGGAGTTAGACTTCAACTTTCTTGCTGGTGTTTATTTTAGAAAGTGGTGAGGTGCGTGACCAAGGGAAAAGTGGAGGGGGATATTGTATGTGGGCCGGTGGGGGGGGGGGGGGGGGTATGGATGGACCTACTTACCCATGTGTATATTATATGTTAGACTGACAAATGTGTGAGATAGACAGATCTGTGACTGCCTTGGTTTTGTGTACTACACAATATAGTTCTTTTTTGAACACTGTATTATGTGGTAAAAGGGGCACATTTATGTCTGAGAGGCCGGTAATATTTTCATGTATAGTAGGGTGGGTCCCCCAAGATCAACTCTCCTATGGGCCCCAGACCCCTCAGTCCAACACTGCTTGGGGTAGCTATATTTTAAAGACCGAGTATAAGGCGGAAGAGGCCGATGATCAAGACAGACTAGCCCAGATTAAAGTTTATAGATTTAATTCGCCTTGGAAGGTGCACTAGACAGACAATATTTACATAGGGTCAATACTATACAGATATTGGTCGGAGGTGCAAATACGGGTATGGTTACAAACAGAGACAGCAAGATGTGTGTCACCTTGTGTTGGCTTGGTGCTGGACCCACATGGGGGGGCTAATGTGGCCTTGCTTCTGTGTGGGTGCTTCTGGAATGCTGGTGTCAGGTACCCCCCTCCTGAAATAACAATGAGCAAACTTGGGCTTCAGCTTACAACAATACTGAGACGGCCCCCCTACACTCCCCCTCACACACCTGGGATGGCCTGCACACTCGTCCCTCTTGGGGTCAGGTAATTTTTGTCTGAAACACAAAATATGCCGTACCGCGGTAGGGCATTGGGACAGAACGAGCCAGTGACACCATCAGAATCGGGTGGGCCTAAGCTACGCCTGGGAACAGACATGCCAATCCTATTGGCTTTCTAAGGCCAGCTTTGTATTTCTCTCTTCCCCTGGACCCTAGAACCCCGGGAGTGGCAGCGGGACGCGTGGAAAGTTTCATATTTAAAAAAATGAAACCAGGATAGACCAGTTATGAATGGCTCTCCCATAAATCTTTATGAAATATTGGTGCCTGGCCATCTCCCAGCCCTTTTGTTGTGAGAGCCCAGGTGTTTCAGCAGGAGTAAGGTGCTAATGAATTTAAATGAGGTTTCTTTCATGTGCTGACCTCCTTCTGGGCTGGCTTCCCACTCTGTCCTTTGTTAGCTGGGGATACATGTCGCCTGCAAAAATTAATGGCTTTTTGGAACATGTGTTGTGAGTGATTTCTGCAATCTGTGACTTGAGTTATAAAGTCGGAGGGGGGGGGGGGGTGACTTGTCATTTTTCAGTCAATTTTCCTCACAGTTACCCTTTTAGTTATTTCACAGAAATTAAAGCAAAGTGGAGGTGAAACTTCAAAATTTCACTTTTTTTGCAGCTTTTTAATTTTTATTCATTATTCACTGGAACACAGTAGATGTGACCAGGTAAATGCTACTCAACATCAATTTCCCAGATTCTGCCGTTTTCAGAGATCCCATATGTGGCCCTATTGCACTATTTGCCTCAACCACAAGCCTCAGAGTAGGAGGAGCACCTACTGGACTATGGGGTCTCATTTTCTATATATATAGAATCTATATATGTATAGATTTCTATAGGGGCCTATACACTTACTGTACCTTCCTACTGGAGGGCTCTACATACCGATCTATCGGGGGACATACATACCTATCTACCTCTAGAGGGGTATGTACCTACCTATGTACTGGGAGGTACTGTTCTCACAATATCCTTAGAGGAGGTTCCTATGGCGCTTATCCCAAAGATATAGGTAATATAACTTCCAATACTTACTGATAAATATTGATTTATTAAGATTAAAACAACGCATTTCACAGTTCTCTCAACTGCTTCTTCAGGCAATGTATACTAAAATCTTCACAGTGGCCATCTTATATATCATGACAATTTGAAGGCGAGGTTAATTGTTAACCCCTGATGTTACTATTGCTCTAGGAAATCACACCATCGATTGCCTCTAGATGTGGTTTAATAATTAACAATAATTTACCTATAAAATTTCATTTAAAATAATTTTTTTCTTAAAAATTAATCTTTATCAATTCATATATGTATGTTTCTTTGTAAATATATGTAAGACATTTTTTCTTTTTTTATATACTGATTATATAATATAAACCTATATATTTGTATTTAAAAAGCATATATATAAAGTGAACAGATATTATACTCCAGTGAGATATATTTTTATTTCTATTTTTATTTTGTGTGTCCATATTATTCTTTTGTTTTGTTCTGTATCTTATTACTCCAAAGCATCTTGGATCTCATTTAATCCATATGGATTTATAGTAATCATTTTGTAGATCCAATAAGCTTCTCTCATAGTAAGTTTCTTATGACAATCTGATGTATTAGTATTTATTTGTTCTATTGGCTGTACGGTGAATTTGGCTTCCACACCCGGATGTTTTTCTAAAAAATTCCTGGGTAAGCTCTGTACTCGCTTCCCATGTCTCCCACTGTACCTCTGATTAATGAGTCGACGTGACAATTTTAACGTGGTCTTCCCTATATATTGAGTCCCACACATGCATGTAATTAAATAAATTACAAAGGAAGATGTGCATGTGAGGTGCGTTTTTATATTAAATCTTTCCCCCGTGTTATACGATTTAAAATTCTTTGCACTAAAAAGCATGGGGCAACATTTGCAAGATGCATGACCACATTTAAAAGAACCCAAGTCACATTCTTTTGTATCTACCTGTTCTTTTCTATGTTGTTTTATTCTAGAAGGGGCAATTTTATTTTTAACTATTGGTGCCCTCTTATAAATTATATGGTTTTTTTTGGTAAAATGGGCTGTAAGATTTGGTCTAACTTTAAAACCTGCCAGTGTCTATTTAAAAGTTTTCTAATATCATTATTTTGTGAGTTATAAGAGGTTACGAAATTAAAATTATTATTCTCCACTATTTTATTATTTTTTGTATCTTTTTTATGATTTAAATAAATTATTTACTCATGTTCTTCCGCTTTACTCATTGCCTAACATAATAACGGCTCTGGTTACCTTTTTTGCAAAAGTTTTTCCGTTAATAATTTAGATTGTACATTAAAATCCTCTTTTAGGGTTTTAGTTTTTTTTTATACAATGATATTGTCCAAAGGGTATGTTTCTTTTCCACTCTCTCTGATGATTAGAATAAAATGATAGATAATTATTAGAGTCAGTACTTTTAAAATTTGTTTTTGATATAACCCTATCTGTATTAATAAATAAACATAGGTCTAAAAAAACTATTTTTTAATTGTTGTGGTTCTCAGTAAAGGAGATACCCCATTCATTATTGTTTAGGAACCTAACATAGTTTTTTAGATCCTCCTCTGGACCATCCCATATAAATAACAAATCGTCGATAAAACGCCTATAAAAACGGATGTTTTTAAAAAATGGATTAAAATCTGAAAAACAAAAAACTCTTCAAAGGCACCCATGAACAGGTTGGCAAAAGATGGGGCAACTTTTGTCCACATCGCAGTGCCAACCTGCTGATGGTAGTGGGTGCCATCAAATTCAAAAAAAATATTTTTTTAAAATCATTCTCAATCCATCAATTAAAAACACTTTAAATTGTGGAGTTAATTTCGAATTCTTATCTAAAAAGGTAAAAACTGCTTCTAAACCTTTTTCGTGATTAATATTAGAGTACAACGCAGACACATTGCAGGTTAAAAATATATAACAAAAACAACAGTAGCATAGAAGCAAGGAGCAACACTCACCACCTAATGATCTTTAGGTTCGCACCTGTTCCTTCCTGGTTTGATGCAGCTTGCACCTTCGTAACGCCCGATCCTCTTGCTCCCGGCAAAGAGCCTCCAAACGAATTCAGCAACGAAATAAAGGTGAGGGCCAGCGTGGATGCAAATATAATATGCTGCTTTATTTCTTGTACATATCGCAGAGGGTACACAAAATCTTGCCTAAGAATATTTACATTCATATGTAATAGTTTTTTTATTTTAAAAAAACTATTACATAAGAATGTAAATATTCTTAGGCAAGATCCCATACTGGCCGATATAATAGATGAGGGTGTGAAGGTAGTGGCAAAACGTAACAAAACAATAGGAAATACTGTAACATCCAGTGATTTAGGTATAATAAATAAATCAGGTACATGGCTATCACAAAAGGGGTTTTTCAACTGTGGTAAAAAACGCTGCGGTGCATGTAAATATGTCAAGAAAAAGGAAAAGTTTGGAAAACAAGCACAGTATGAAATAAGAAACTTTTTAAATTGCGATACAGACCATATCATCTACGAGATACAATGTTTAACATGCGATAAAAGCTACATTGGTAGCAGTATTAGAAAATTCAAAACAAGAGTTTCAGAGCATATATCAAGCATAAGGAAGGGAAATAATACCTACTCAGGAGTGGCCAAACACTTTCTAGAGCAGCACGAAGGTAATATGGAAAATATGTGCTGCTTTGCTATTGAAAAGGTAATGAAACCTAGAGATGGAGGAGACTGGGAAAGGCAGGTCAGACTAAGGGAGGCATTTTGGATATATGCCCTGGAAACCCGTGCCCCAAAAGGGTTAAACTATAGAAACAACTTAGCATACATTTGTTAAAAATACTCGATTTCTATAGGGGAGAAACCATTCATAGGATCCTGTGTGTAGTTATTGAAACTAACAACAATATCATTTGACAAAGCAACAATGTTCCACTTACTAAAGGAAGATATAAGGTATAGGTGTTTTGGTAGAATTGTTTTTAATCTAGAGGATGTGACATTATCGGGGGGAGGTAATTAGTCACCAGTCACTATAAAAGCATTTGAATTCTGTACATTAGCTATCACCGTGAGCAAGGGCTCGATATATAGCCCGAAATGCGTAGGTGGATTTTGTGTACCCTCTGCGATATGTACAAGAAATAAAGCAGCATATTATATTTGCATCCACGCTGGCCCTCACCTTTATTTCGATGCTAAAAATATATAATTGGGGGGGGGGGGGCGGCGTGGCTTGGTCCTGCATGTAGCCGGACGCTCAGTGCAGAGGCTCCGTGGAAGAACTAATTACAACAGCACAAATAAGCCTGAATCTGCCTAAATTTTGCTGACCATCTGCAGTCTCAACCTGTCAGGACCACGGTGGACTGCTTTTCAGCTGCGGGTGACAGATCCATCAGTGGTGCGGCATCTTGTCTCCCCGCTCATGATCAGACTCGAACGCAGGCGCCATCTTTGAAAGAAACAAAGAGAGGAGTGAAGCAGAGACGAACCACGCGACGGAGGGAATCGGGAGGAACTCAGCCTTGGACAAGATTTCTCCCACAGCTGACTGAGGACTCTCTGCACATCTACCCTGATCATCGGAGAGACTCGGGCTACCTCCGGGCCCCGCTGGCTGCCTCCTTGCGGTGCCGGGTTCCCGCGGCTGCTCGAGACGGCACGGAGACAAACACTTCAGGAGTCGC
This sequence comes from Phyllomedusa bahiana, assembly GCA_025379985.1. Lineage (NCBI taxonomy): Eukaryota > Metazoa > Chordata > Amphibia > Anura > Hylidae > Phyllomedusa > Phyllomedusa bahiana. Next base: position 21,064 of record JAODAL010031889.1, on the reverse strand, counting down.
AAGTAGTGAGAGGGATACTCTCTGCGCGGCTACCCACGACTGAAGTGCGATAAACCCACCGAAGACCAGCTGCCTGCTCCTTACTCACCACTGATAACTGCTGCAGAGGGGCCGGACGAGTACCCTTAGACCTGCCGGAGCACGCAGAAGTCCTGAGCGGGGCCCGACGGTGCCGGGACTGCCTGCAACTAGCGACGCGCCGAGAACCCAGATAAGTACCTGAGCTGAAGCTCATAGTTATTCCCCGAATTCTGGCCTGACACCAGGACCGGGTTCGGAGTGTCCCATAGGGCGACGCAGTCCTCCATTTCCTAGAGACTGAAAGTCTTAACCACGTGGCGGGGGCCATCTTGAGCAACCCAAGTTATTCCTCTGGCAGCCGCAGCACCACAGTTTAACCTGCATCCATACAAAGGAGGGTGCAGCCTTATACATTTCATTGCCTATCTGATTTTATTAAGTGCAGTTTCTCTCTATGACCCCTGGCTCAAGTGACTTAAGCTATATCAATTAATGATTCTGCCTGCATCTTGAATTGCAACTATCTCCATTCTGCTCTTATGCAATGCTGACTGTATGTCCATAGCCCCAAGATTTGGTATACCTAACTACTATCGCTCATTTACTCTTATAACGGCCCTCTGTGCCTGGATTTAAGAGGTAATTCTTTGTATATTGCCACAGACCTGGCCCTAACCTACGTTATATGATAAAAGGCTCAAACGATTCTTAACATCCTCAACCTCCCTAGTTGCAATCTGATCAACCTATTATATTGCACATAGCAACCTATACGCAGTCATTGTGTGTAACTGGTGAATTGAACTACTCTGTACAAATCGCAGTACCTCCCCCAGGGAATAATTGCTTCAAAAGAATTGTATTACTCCCCCCAATTCACATTAAGCGTTGGTCTATAACTTTGTAAACAAGAGTACAAGATAGTAAGAGGCGCAACCAAATGGGTGGTAACTCAAAACGAGCTGGTAAAGCCCACCCCACCAAATTGACTGAGTTTTTTCAAACACCATCCACACGCTCACAGAGCAGAGACAGACGCAACCCATCTCCCCCCCCCGTCTCAGGCTTCCTCCAGACAGGATTCTGTGGATATGGATCATCATCACCATGAAGGGCCCTTCTGCACTTCAGAACAAACCCTCCAACGGCTATTTTCCTCATTTAGAGAAACTCTCCAAACCGATTTTAAACAGATGATGGGGGAATTTAGAATGGACATTCAGGCTCTTGTGTCCAGAACAGAGCACGTTGAAAAGAAAATGTCGGAGTTTGCAAAGTCACATAACATGCTTATAGACGCCAACGCTGCATTGGAAGACGAAGTCCAGAAATTATCTTCCAAAATTCTCGATCTTGAGGACCGCTCGAGACAAAACAACATCCGTCTCCGCGGCGTACCAGAATCAATACCACCAGATGCATTATCCCAATTTTTAACCCACCTAATGACCCTGGCACTTCCGGAGGAATCGAACTTAGACCTAATGGTGGACCGCATACATCGACTCCCGAAACCTAAACACCTCTCTCCATCTCTTCCTAGAGATGTATTTGCTAGAATCCACTTTTTCAAAACCAAGGAACAATTCCTTAAAGCCATCCGCAATACCTCTAATCTGCCCTAGAGATTTAAAGACATCTCCATCTATCCGGATCTTTCAGCGGGTACTATGCTTCGTCGAAAAGAATTTGATCCCCTGACCAAAGTTCTAAGGGACAACAATATCCCATATCACGGGGGTTTCCCTGTCAAGCTTATTATCATCAAGGATTCCGCAACTGTGATCTGCACCACCCCCTCAATGGCTAGGGAGACTTTGCTGTCCTGGGGTCTGATTTCCACCCCCACCAACACCCCAGCAAAAAAAGGCGATAGCAGACCTGGTGCTATCACTCCCATCTGGTCCGACAAAATCACCCGTTCCAATACCAGAACAAACGACTGACTATGATCCCTGGCAGATACTATTTCTTCCCGGAAATGTTCTCTGTACTTTAGGCAGTACATACAGTGTTTGCTGTTATAACTAACATCTTCCCTTGCAGGTCTTTCCTCAGGACTTTACCCCACCTCTGACTCCTTCTATAAGGAGCTACTCACGATGATCTTGACCGAGTTGATGGTTATGGTTCATGTTGATGTTTTATATGTTCCTAGTTTACAGGCCATACTGTCTCTACTATACTTTATTGCTACGAACAGGTGTTTCTCTGCTTTAGGAATAGGACTGCTAAATATTATATTATTACGGTGTCATGGGGATTAAAGTAATGTCACTGAATGCAAACGGGCTCAATTCCCAACATAAACATTCCTCTTAATGGAGAGATACTTTAAAACATAAAGTGGATATCCTGTGTGTGCAGGAGATGCATCTCTGTGCCTCTGACACTCATAGATTAAAACATAAACATTTTACCCACTCTTTTCATACCTCCACTACCTCTAAGAAAGCAGGAGTTGCGATATTTGTTAAAAACTCAATTACTTTCAATTTGGTTGACTCTGTAATAGATCCCCATGGCAAATTCATCATTTTGAACTGCAACATTAATTCAACTCCCTATACTCTACTTAACCTATATGCCCAGAATAACCACCAACTCTCCTTTATCACCAAAACAATTATTAGAGCAAAAAAATGCTAAGAGGCAAACTACTGATTTGTGGAGACTACAACATACAGTAGTAGTGAACAAGACATTAGATAGATCTAAGGGTAGTTCTCATTATGCCCCTGAACTCCAGAACTTCTTGTGGCAAGAAAACCTACATGATCCCTGGAGATACCGACACGCAGGAGAGATCGACTACACCTTTTTTTCTCATTCAAAAAATACCCATTCTAGGATCGATTATTTCTTAGTAAACAAAAATGCCTTAGGCAATATAACAGCTGCAGAAATAGGCAATGCTACATGGTCAGACCACGTACCAATTTTTCTTATGATAGCAGAATATTCCCCGGCTCCCCCCTCCATCCCCTGGAGAATTAACCATTTCTTACTGAAATCTCCTTTGATAACTACAGAAATTCAATCAGCACTTGCAGAATACTTTGAACTAAATTCACCCTCCGCTCCAACAATTGAAACCCTCTGGTGTGCCCATAAAGCAGTAATTAGGGGAGTGTGTGTACAATTAGCCTCTAGAGAGAAACGCAAGCGAGAACAAGCCATCTATAACTTGATTCAAGAAATAACTACCCTTGACAAAGTTTAAAGTGAACCCATTGCTTCTCCCTAAAGACAAGCTAGTAGCTAGCAGAAATAAATTACGTACCCTCTACTTACATCAGTACGAAGCCCATTTATCAAAATTAAAATGGACCTTCTACATTCAGGGAGACCACCCCTCCAAACTACTGGCTAATAGAGTCAAAACTATGCAGACTAGAAGTAAAATTCCTTATATCACTAAATCCGATAACACCAAAGTTTATGACCCACAACTTATTGCGAATGCTTTCGCGCAATATTACCAAACGCTATACAACCTCAAAGACGACTCTGGAACTCCCCAAGTAAGCAAAACAAATATTGCCTCTTTTTTAAACCAAATTAATCTTCCCTCCCTGTCGGACAGCCACCTAGCACTTATAAATGAACCAATCTCAACGATGGAGATTGAATCTACAATTAGAGCCTTTAAACTCAATAAAGCACCAGGGCCTGACGGCTTAACAAATTAATACTACAAATTATTTTCCTCCATACTGTCTCCACATCTCTCCTCGGTTTTTCAAACCATCTTAGACAAAGGTGAAGCCCCTAAGGAGATGCTCAATGCGGTTGTGACCACTATTCCCAAACCCGGCAAAGCACCAGATCGCATTGCCAACTACAGACCCATCTCATTGCTCAATATAAAATTGTTTGCAAACAATTTTAGCGAAGAGACTGTCTGACATTTTACCCACTATTATAAACAAAGATCAAGTGGGCTTTGTCAAAGGCTGGCAGACTCGGGATGAAATCAGAAGAGTATTAGACCTTATTCACATGATAAACATTGACAAAACCCCTTCTGTTTTACTCTCATTGGATGCAGAAAAAGCTTTTGATAGGTTCAATTGGGATTATCTGACAGAAGTACTGCTCAAAATTTGGATTTAAAGGCCCCATTATCAAAGCTATCTCCTCACTTTATTCTTATCCATCGGCTAGAGTCTTGGCCTCAGGTTTTCTTTCTGATTCCTTCCCGATCACTAATGGCACAAGACAGGGATGCCCACTCTCACCCTTAATATTTGTAATGTGTGTGGAACCCTTATCGGAGTGGATAAGACAATCGGCCTCTATCACTGCTATCTCTATTGGTAGAACAGAACACAAAATAGGTCTATTTGCCGATGATATATTAATCATTTGTAGTAACCCGGAGCGCTCCTTAAAAGCCCTCCTTGAAATACTAGAGGCCTATTCTCTTAGCTCTTATTATCGCCTAAATATGACGAAATCGTGCATACTTCCACTACACATCTCAACTCCCCAAAGGCTCCGATTATCCAAGTATAATTTCATATGGTCTGATACATCTATTACTAATCTAGGTGTTAAAATAACCCATCATTTGGAACATACTTTGCAACAAAATTTTGACACTCTGCACGATTTCCTATGTCCTGGATGGCAAGGATAAATGTTACCAAAATGATGCTATTCCCAAAGGCGTTATATATGCTGAGATCCCTCTCATGTATTTTGCCAACTCCTTTACTCAATAAAATTCAATCTCTCTTCTTTACCTTCATATGGGGTGGGAAAAAACCTAGATGTAAAAGACAATACTTAATTCTCAATATCAAACAGGGAGGAATGGCTGTTCCGAATCTGCAATTGTACAATTTAGCTTCTGTATTGGAACCTCTATATTCCTTTTGGAGAACTCCTGATCTTCATCACTGGTCCCATATTGAAAGTTCCTCCTTGGACCCATATACAGTCAAAATCTACTCCTAGCTGAACTTCTAGATCTCCAATACCCGACACCTACCTTTCCCCTTTTACAACATGCCTTCCAAACCTGGATTAAATTTGTTAAACCAAAAAAATGGGTTTATTTCTCTAAGAAAGACTGTTCCCTACTCATACATCCACTAGCTTAACCCCACCTCTCCGTGAAGGATTGGTTGGTAAAAGGCCTTACTACTGTTGACCCCAACTATTTAGGGGCATCATCTTCAGGACCCAATACAGACCTACATTAATTATACTTAGAACGGACCACCTTTTTAAATACTTACAAATCAGACACATCATGCAAAGTTGGTCCCAGGTCTCATAAACCAAAGTCCCTAACCCCCTTACAATAGTTTCTTGATAGGACATAGAAGGGGCTTTGATAAGGGGATTTCCAACTACATACCAACTCTTATTCTATAAAAATTACCAAATTAAACCGGGTTATGTGGTCAAATGGGAAAAAGACCTAGGATGTCACTTCTCTGACTAAACTTGTCTAGCAGCATTTGCTGCCGCCACTACACACTCGTGGTGTATCAATCACCTGGAAATATCGAAAAAAATACAGCTGAGGTGGTACCTAACCCCTACTTGAACAGCCCACTTCTCTCAATCCAGTTCAGCACAGTGTTGGAGAGGCATATGTGGAGGAACTGCCCAATGGTCTCTGACCTCTGGCGACAGGTTGAAAAATTAATGTCTGATTTAACCTCATCCAAATTTAATCTCACTCCAGCTCTAGCGCTTCAAGATGTCAATTTAAGAGAAATCCCCACATTTTACAGAACAATTTTGTTCCATATACTGGCGGCTACCAGACTAACTATAGCCAAACACTGGTAATCCCCTAGTTTACCAAATCTAACAGAGGTTCTACAAAGAGTGAATTACCAATACAAATGTGAAACCTCTCTGGTTATTAACCCACATTTGATCCCCAAAATGAAAAACAAATGGATCTTGTGGATAAATTCACCGTTCTTTAACAACTCTTAGGACCCTACCTGAGACATTTATGGGAAACATATAGAACGCTCTTACCCCTCATTCAAGTCTTGTATTCTGAGCCCGACTTTACTATTATTGTCAACAACTTTATTGTTTTTCAATTTACTAACTGGAATTTATATCCTTATTCTGAACTGTGTACACCCTGCAATTCTTGTCTGCTTGTTCAAAATGTAAGACACATATGGCTTATTTTGTTTGTTTGTTTTAACTGTTTATGTTTATACCACTAACTTTTATACTTCGGCTTGTATCGGACACAATGTTACCTTTATTTGTTTGGAAAAACAATAAAAAATTTGAAGATAAAAAAAAAAAAAAATAATAATATATATATATATATATAAATATATACTATATATTATAATATTGGTTGAACCATTTAAAATCCACTCAGTTCCTTTAAAACCGCGTCCTAAATCTTTAATAAAAACTTTTTTAATTAACAACAAACGAGTTGCAAGTAGGCAATCAATATAGTTGAGATAAATTGGATAAAAGAGACCCTACCCCCGAAATAATGGGTCTTCCCGGGGGAGTTTTTTGATTTTTGTGTATTTTTGGTACAAAAGAATGTGACTTGGGTTCTTATAAATGTGGTCCCATGCAGTCTTGCAAATGTTGCCCCCATGCTTATTAGTGCAAAGAATTTTAAATTTTTAAAACACAGGGGAAAGTTTTAATATAAAAGACTCACCTCACATGCACATCATTCCTTTGTAATACTTTATTTAATCACTGCAGTGTGGGGATTCATGAATATAAGAAGACCACTTTAAAAAAGTCATGGTCCGACTCATTAATCACAGGTACAATGTGAACATGGAAGCAAGTACAAAGCTTAACCCAGCACATATTTAGAAAACATCCGGGTGTTGAGCAAATTCAACCGTACAGCCAATAGAACAAATAAATACTATACATCAGATTGGTCCAAAAAAACTTACTATGAGAGAAGTTTAATGATCAACAAAATTGAGATACTATAAATCCATATGGATTAAATGAAACCAATATGCATTGGAGTAATATTATATAGAATAAAATACAGTCAAATAATAATATGACAACATCGCCCAAAATAAAAATAGAAATAAAAAATATATCTCATTGGAGTATAAACAATCTGTTCACAATATATAAATATATATATATATATTATATATATATATATATATATTAATATATACGTATAGACTGTATATATATGCTTTATAAATACCAAATATATAAGGCTTTATATTCATATAAGTCAGTATACAAAAAAAAAGAAAAAAAATTTACATATATTTACAAAGAAACAACACATATATGAATTGATAAAGATTAATTTTTAAGAAAAAAAATTATTTAAATTAAATTTTATAGGTAAATTATTGTTAATTAATTAAACTACACTACAATCTAGAGGCAGACCTTGGTGTGATTTCCTAAGAACCCAGTAACATCAGGTTAACATTAACCTCGCTTTTCAAATTGCCATGATATAATAAGATGGCCGCCTGTGAAGATTTTTAGTATACATTGCCTAAAGAGCAGGTTGAAGAACTGTGAAACGCGTTGTTTAACCTTAATAAATCAATATTTTATCAGAAAGTAATGGAAGGTATTATCTATATCTTTGGGATAAGACGCCATAGGAAACCTCTCCAAGGAAATTGGTGAGAAATTACCCCTCCTTTTAAAACAAACTTGTTTCTGTTGACCGTTCAGACTTGTGAGTCCCAGAGGATCCGTGTTGCTGCTTTCCCGACCTGGGAAGGATTTGTGAGAGCTTCTCCTCACCCGAGATGCTTAAAGAGTGTAACCAAGATGGTACGCTCGAAAAGGTAAAGTTTACCTGTGTAAACCTTGTAATAACATAATATCGGTAACGCACATTGCGCTGTCTTTATCCTCTTTCTCTGAGGTGTGCTCATCTCAAAGCCGACTGATGCCTATGTACTGGGGGGACCCTATATTCCAACCTATCTACTAGGCAACCCTATGTAATTACTTATTTTGGGGATTTTAGAAGGGACAGCATTGTACTGATTTCTATATTTGTATCTGTGTCTCTCTCCTTTTGTAACATGGGTTCCATGATCGACAATGCCGTCCAGTGCACATCCTGTGCAATGTATGCAATCCTTGAACAACAGTTTGACAGTGCATTCTGCTGTGCGAGATGTGTGAACACTGCACATATTAGAAAGCCCGATCCATGGATCTAAAATGAGCAAGTGGCAACAACTATAGGCCATTGGCAACTTGAAAAGCGATTTGGCTGCTCCGCTTGCGAGCAAGCAACTTCGCACGGGCAGATCTGGGGAGGTTGCAAATGAAGGTGCAGACATGAGCGCAGCTAGCTGGATCACAGTTAGAAAGCAAGTGTAAGAGAAAGTGTTAGGGAGGCTAGTCCTGATCGGGGAAAACCCTAAAAATTGAAGTTTTGGCGATGGGGGGTGTCAGTCAAAAAATGCAGCTGAGCAAGCACTGTCTGCTCCAGTAAGAGGGGAGGGGTGGGGGAGTGAGGGAGGTGCTGTAATTGGGGCCCCTCCATTATTAGGGGAACGATGGGCAATCTTCACAAAGACCGGGTCGTCGAACAGTATGTTGTTTCCCCGGGGGTCCCAAGTGAATTTGTGCATCGGGTTGACGATTGTGGGGGGGTGGTGGAATCCAGTGTTTGCCCTATTGGCCCCAATGACAAAGTTGAGGGGGGGAATGTTTTAAAAAAGTTTTCAGGGATTGGGCCAAAAGTGGAGAAAAAAGCCCTCCAAGGTAACATTTTCGAAAATTTACCTTTTTAGGGGCCCCACCCCAAAAAGGGCGAAAGGATTTCGAAAGGTAAATAGTGGTCAAAAATTGGTGTAGGGAAGGGGATTTTGGTTTTTGGAAAAACGGGGGATTTTGTCTTTTTAAAGGACCTATATAGGGAGGGCTGCACCAAAAATGGGAAGGGTGCAGCTTTATTGGGGGGTAAAATCGCCAGGAAGTTTAAGGAATATTTAAACTAGGGATTGAAGGGGAGGGTACCTACAAAGATAGCGTGCAAGATAGTGAAGAGAGAGCTGGGAATTATTAATATAACGGGGTGGAGTGCAGGGAAGGGGTGTAGCAATAGTTAAAAAGAACAGGTAAAGGAGTAAAAACCAAAAGATCTCTAAATTGCATGCTGACCAATGCCAGGAGTCTCACCAACAAGGTAAATAAACTAGAAATATTAAGTGCTGAAGAGAAATATGAGATAGTGGGGATAACTGAGACATGGCTGGACAAGAGCTACGATTGGTCGTTCAACTTACAGGGTTGCAGTTTAGAAGAGATCATGAACACTGGAAGGGAGGAGGTGTATGTCTCTATGTAAAATCCTGTCTGAAGCCATCGCTGCAGGAAGATATAGATCCAGTAAATGAGCATGTAGAATCATTATGGGTAGATAAACATGGAGGTAATAACTAGTGTTGAGCGAACTGTTCGGAAAAAATTTAGAGCCCCATGTATGAACCTGTTTAGGTCTTAAACTAACTATTTTGCCCATAGGTTACTATGGGCAAAAGAGTGAGTTTTAGAAGTAAACTGTTTCATACATGTGGCCCTTAGTTCTTCACGAATTTTACGTTTTTTCCAAACCCAAGCCAATCCAAATTTTTTTCCACACGTTCAGTAAAATTCGGGTTCGGCACAGGCATTCGCCGTCATTTTCAGATGCTTCCTTCAGTTATGGCAGCCAGACAATCAGTGCTGACCACAGAGGGGGGTTAAAAACGTCACCACTGAGGGTATAGGGATATCATGGCTGCTAAAATCACATAACCATCTTATGTGTATGTAACTGTATTTCTTGTTGAACGCCACTTCCACCTTACTCTCAGTAGTGAACACACTGCTGCCCCTGTCTGCTTGTTTGCCAGCAGGCAGAAAAACCATTTTCTAGCAATTTTACACAGTAAAAGCTGCTTGTTAGATTAGTCAGGGGGGGACAGCTAGCTTAGGGAATCATACACCTTAATAGTTAGGGAGTTTTGTATAGCTTTTGTATAGTGTGTATTTTTTTGTATAGCTGGCTCCCTTTTTTTTTCCATCTTTTTTAAAAGAGTCCCCAAAAAAGTTCTTTTTCCCCTTTTTTGGGGGGTCCAGCCACTGCAAAAAGACACCATCAGCCAATTGGCATAAAAAAGGAAAATGAAAATTTTCCCCGTTTTTGTTCCCCAGGGTTTTCCAAAAGCCACCCTTTAAACCCGATATTCCATAAAAAAAATTTTCTGTTTAAAACCCCTTTTTTTTTTCCCCGGGGTTAAAGTATAGGCATTTAAAGAACATGTTGATTTTTTGGTTTTTGGATGTATAGTTTTTTAAATTTTAAGGGGAATGTGAACAAATTTTAAATTTTTTAATATTTATATTTTTTAACAGGGGTGAAAATTAGGGGTTTGGTAAGTGAGAAAGGAGGGTCATATAATTGCACTAAGGTACGAGATAAAAAAGCACCCCTTTCCCGGGGGCCCCGGAACAACACAAAAGGGCGCCCCCATAAACAGTTGTGGGAAATTATAAAAGGGGCCCAGCAGTGTCCCCAGTGCCTGTGGCTTCTAGCCACTGCTTGAGGATTTTAGCGGGTCAGGAAGAGGAAGTAAACCTGTGATTGATGATGACATTTGCAGATCCAACGTGGGTTTTAAAAGAGCAGCGGGTAAGCCCCATCCTCAGTGAAGGAGGAGGGGAGGGGGGCCGGGTGGTAAAGTGTGGGTCCGGCCTCGAAAGGCAGGGGGCCCGGTCGACAAATTTCCGCTGACTTTAATCCCCCAAAGCCATGGTCAGGGGTGGCAGAGGGAACACCCGCTACTGGGTTTTTCCCCCGTCGAAGAGGGTCCAGGACTTGTGAACCCTGGGCCCCTTTTTTCGATAAAGCTTCCCCCAATTCGCCAACTGAGTCATATCCCCAAGATTTGTTTTTCCAACGTTCGGGTAGAGGTAAAAAATCTAAAAAATTTTAAAACCAACCACCAGCAGGGAACAGGCAATCCCATGTAATAGCATAAATTTTGCGTAAAAGAACCCATTGGGGGAAAAAAGACCACACGGTCCGGGGGCTTCCAACCCTGTACATCTTCTGCTGCCAAATGTGCGGGCAGCGCCATTGGCAAGAAACCAAAAACCCCGGGGTCCCAGAAAACTGTCAGCCAATTGCTCCCACCAGAAAACACAGTCTACCCCTTTATTCCCCCCAGTGTGCCCCTGCACGCCATAAAAGCGCAAGCCGAAAAAGCCGGGCCTTTGTGTCCCAAGATGGGGGAAAGCATAAGAAAATGTTTTCCCAACCCCAACAACCATCCCAAAGCCAAAAGCCTGAATGTTTGGATTTCGGGTTTTTTGGCCCTTGGGAAATGTTGCCCTTTTTCCGGGACAAAGTGGAAAAAAAAAAGGGTTCAGGGCCAAAGTTTTTGGCCCCCTGGCATGCCCCAATATCAGTTGCAAGCGGCCACCTTTTTTTTTTTTTTTTTTTTTCCCCAGAAAATCTGTCTCTCCCGGGGGCCCCCCACCACTTTTCCCAAGAAAAGTTTCTCCAGCGCTTTGGGGCGCATTTTTTGTTCCCCACGTCCCATTTCATACAAAACAGGGAAATAGTAACCCATGGAAAGGGGGGGTTACAATCTCTGCCCCGGGCCCCAGGGGGTTTAAATTGGGTGGATACAGTGGTTTTGGGGGTTGATGGGTCTCGGGCCCAGGGGGGAACCCACTTTCCACCACTATGGATGGTGAAAAATTAAAAATCCAGATCTAAACCCTCGACGTTTGCATCATGTCCCAAAGAGAAACCAGGCCCGCTCTGTAATTAATGTGTTTGGGAGACCTTTCAACCCCCAAAAGGGCGGTTTTTGGGAGGGCCCCCCTGCGAACTCAGCCCAAAAAAAGTGGGGGTGCAAAGAACTTGGCCCCAAGGAATGTGGTTGGGACAAGGGGCGAAAATCTTTTTGCGGGCCCTTCGGTTTCGGTAGACTCAAGCACATCCCTTGCTGGGCACACGTTCATGACCTGTGGCCTGTGTCAAACATTCTCAAGCGTGTTACCAGGGTCTTGACTTGTTGCTGAGGAGCTTGAGGTCTTAGCTCCACAATTCCCGGCGTTTGCTTCCTGCTTCGGCAGTTGGCAGCGTTTTTTGTAGATGATCTGGGTCACCTCCCCCACAAACGTTCATTGTTGAAATGCACATTCCATCAGTCATCTATTAACATCAGTAAGTCTGCTGTAAGTCACCTAATAACTGTTTCAGGCGGCATACAGCCAAATCAAATGGGAACCCCACCCAGTACTACTTATTACTGCAACCTATTTCTTTAACATATTTTGGGCCCCATTTCGATTAGGGCCCTCATGATAGGAGTATTGCCCGTACTGCCCTGTTGGCATCCCTGGCGGTAGCAGCTGCTACTGAGCCCTGCATCCTGAGGTGTCAAAACTCCTTTGAAGAACATAAACATAGGACAACGGTATGGAAATGAATACATGCGTAACTTGGCACAGTTGCCAATAGGGCAGTACTGCAATGTCAGGGGCCTAAATCAAAAAGGTGCCCTAGTGAATATGGATAAAAAATAGGTATAAGTAAATCTGGGGGGGTGGCCCCATTTGATTTAGCTGAATGGGGCCTTTCGAAATGGATAATAAGATGACTGACGGCAGCCCTTGCTTCTTGCTGACCTCAGCACCCCCTTTAATACTACGGTCCTGGCTGCCTGAAAACTTCTATGTTCCACTTTGCGGATGATCTTGCGCACCTACCATTTATTAGACGGTTCTTGAGACCTGTGCTACAAAAAGTCATAGGGGCTCCTGGCCAAGTTACATGTGTCATTGTCCAATACTGGCATCTTCTTAAAATAGTGCTATGTCATATGGACCCATATCATAGCTGCTATCGCTGCCCTGTTTGGCTAAGCAGTCCTCATCTTTTCTGTTGGGCCATTGAAAGGAATAAATTATTTTAGCCTTGTGAATTTTTTTTGGTGATCTTCTTAGAGCACCAAATTTCTTCACTAAGTTGTTTCCACAATTCCATATTACACTTCTGAGTTACTTGTGGCTCTCACACTCCACCTGTCTTGTATAAAAATTAAACCTGAATTATCATCTCCCATTGACTTTAATGGGGCTTGACGTTTGGCACGAATTTCACAAAATTCAGGGTTAGTCCTCACTCATCACCATTAATAACAATAATATTAATTTCTAATAGGGTTTGATATAGGCCCCCAAATATAACAGTACCCAATGGAGAGATGTACTCCCAGGAATTAGTTGAGGCGGGCTAATCAGAATGAGTTGCTACTTATGGGCGGACTTTACTACCATATACATACAATTGGGAAACTGAAACCTGTAGCTCTTCATAAAGGAACAAACAGGTTTTTGTCATAATAAGATTAATTACCTTTCCCTAATGGTGCAGGAAACCACGAACTAGAGGAAATGCCTTCTAGGACTTATTATTGTCTAAATGGACCTGCAGAGTAACAAAGTTCAGTTGGGGGGCACACCCTAGCAATAGACTTACCGAACATTAATAGTTTTCCCTTATTTATTTTTTATCTTCAATCGAGTTTTTTGTCGAGAGCCACAAAAAAACACTGAATTTCAGGAAGGCTAATTTTATTCTGCTTTAAGAAGACCCTAAACCCGTATTGATTGGGACAAGGGGGGGGTCTTTTGTTTTTTTTTTTTTTTGATAATAGCAGACAATATATTAAAATGGTGAGTCTTTACAATACATCCTTAAGCAGCCACCTGTGAGATGGTACATACCTTATGATAATAAAATAATTAGAAATAGCGGATAAAAAACCCAATGTGGATCAACAGAGATGTAAAGGAGCAATAAAATAACAAAATTATATGAGTCTCAGCTACTAAAACAGGAGGGCAGGGAAGAGGCACTAAAAAGCTTTAAGGAAAAAATAAAATATGTAAAATAATAAAAATAAAGGCAGCAAAGCTGGAGACAGAAAGACATATTTCCATTGAAAGTAAAACTAACCCCAAAATATTTTTTAACTATATAAATAGTAAAAAGATTAAAATGGAAAATGTTGAAAAGTAGTGAGGGAGATATTATGGAGGACAATGAGAAGAAAGCAAACCTACTAAACAATTTTCTCTCCACTGTATTTACCAAGTAAGATGACCTTCCTGTTGATGAGCAGAGGGATGAGGTAAACTCCAAGTTAAATGTTTCTTGTCTAACCCAGGAAGTGCTGCTCTGTCTTAGAAGACAAATCACCAGGTCCTGAATTGGTTTGCACCCCCGTGTCTTAAGGGAGTGTAAGTAATGTTTAGAAAGGACACCTATTTTTTTTATCTAAGGACTGCATAATAACAGGGTATGTCCCAAAGGATTGACGCATAGCAAATATTAGAATTACTACCAATATTTAAAAGGGGTCAAAAAAAGTGATTCTGGGAATAATATAGGCAGGTAAAGTTGAACCTCTGTTGTAGGTAAAATGTTTGATAGGTTTTCTTTGAGATGCTAACATGGAGTATCTCACTGAAATTTAAATATATAAACTATTGATCAGCATGGTTTATCGAAGGATCGGTCTGTCAAACTTAATTCATCATCTTATTTCGAGGAAAGTTGTCTTTCTAAACTGGATCATGGTGAGGCATTGGATGTTGTATACTCTACCATTTTCTTAATGCTATAGGACATAATGGCGACTCAAAGCGCAAGTGGAATCTGCTTGATGAAGCGCATGTGAAAGGAAGGTGCGAAACGCGTTAGGCTTTTTAAGTTGTTTTAATCAAGCGAAGGTATTCAAACACCTTTGCCCTTTTTAGACAATAAAACAGTTTTCCTTGCCAAAAACCTCTGGCGTCATGTCTGTTCCCACGTGCGTCCGGGTTCGCATTTTGATCTATAGCTGTACCCGTTTCAGAGGAACTGCCTGCACTGAATGGGAAAGCGGCTGCCAATGTCAAATGGGCTACGTTGCAAAAAAATCCTGTAGGTGACCTATGAGCATTGTGCCTCTATAATATATGCACAACCCCACTCGGTGAGTGAATTTTCTACTCCCACCTTTTATATCGTTTTAACATAATTCACGAGTGTGCGCCCCCTTGTCTCCTTTTTTCTTTCCTACATATTGTCTCGGAACCACTTATTGGATTCCTATCTAACAAGGGTAAAGGCTGCCATCTAAACCTTCATGGACTACTATAGAAATCGACATCTATTGAGAGACACCTTTCTGCAAGAGCTTAATGAAGAAAACCTGGACTTTTTAACTACTGACTAGCAGGAGATAACTATAACCTTTAATGAGGATGATACAAAAAAAATGACAGAACTGTTCAATACTCTTGAGAAGAAACTGTGTTATGATGCTCAACACAACTTGGATGTGTTATTTCTAGAGATGGGTGAATTTCTCAAAGATTCGATTCGGTGACTTCGCCGAATTTTCCGACAAAATTTGTTTCGGTCCGAATTACTTCGTGATGAATCGCGTTAAAAAACAGCTATTTCCAGGCTGCACAGAGCCTGCAGGGTGCTGTAGAATGTTGTGCCATGCTTAAATATGCAGAGGGAGCTTGGTTTGGTCTTCAGACAATATTGTGTTTTAGAATGACACGCACATGACTGCCGCTGCTCTTAGAATTGCGTGACTATAAAATTCCCTGGGCACTTAAGAGGGAAAAAACTGACCAAAAAAATGAGGGGGAATGTAGCCTGATAAAGTCATGGCAGCGACAGCTGGAAAAAAACAAGATGAGGGCTCAGGTGGCAACATCAGTAACAGAGTGTGGAGGTGACGGCGGCAGCCACAGCAGTATGAGGTCAGAGAGTGGCACAATGACATTCTGGAGGTGGCAAAAAACAGGAGTAGGTCACAGAGGGGGCACAAGGGACACAGTGTGTGGGTTACAGCAGCAGCCACAGCAGCAGCATGAGGTCAGAGAGTGGCACAATGACATTCTGGAGGGGGCAAAAACAGGAGTAGGCCACAGAGTGGCACAATGACACAGTGTGTAGGTTACGGCAGCACCACAGCAGCAGCATGGGGTCAAAAGAGTGGCACAATGACATTCTGGAGGTGGCAAAAACAGGAGTAGGCCACAGAGTGGCACTATTACACAGTGTGTAGGTTACGACAGCAGGCACAGCAGCAGCATGAGGTCAGAGAGTGGAACAATGACATTCTGGTGGTGGCAAAACAGGAGTAGGCCACAGAGTGGCACAATGACACAGTGTGAAGGTTACGGCAGCAGCCACAGCAGCAGCATGAGGTCAGAGAGTGGCATAATGACATTCTGGAGGTGGCAAAAACAGGACTGGGCCACAGAGTGGCACAATACACAGTGTGTAGGTTACGACAGCAGGCACAGCACCCAGCATGAGGTCAGAGAGTGGAACAATGACATTTGGAGGTGCAAAACAGGAGTAGGCCACAGAGTGGCACAATGACACAGTGTGAAGGTTACGGCAGCAGCCACAGCAGCAGCATGAGGTCAGAGAGTGGCAAAATGACATTCTGGAGGTGGCAAAAACAGGACTGGGCCACAGAGTGGAACAATGACACAGTGTGTAGGTTACGACAGCAGCCACAGCAGCAGCATGAGGTCAGAGAGTGGCACAATGACATTCTGGAGGTGGCAAAAACAGGAGTAGGCCACAGAGTGGCACAATGACACAGTGTGTAGGTTATGGTAGCAGCAACAGTAGCACCATGAGGTTAAAGAGTGGCACAATGACATTCTGGAGATGGCAATAACAGAAGTAGGCCACAGAGTGGCACAATGACACAGTGTGTAGGTTACGGCAGCAGCCACAGCAGCAGCATGAGTGCAGAGAGTGGCACAATGACATTCTGGAGGTGGCAAAAACAGGAGTAGGCCACAGAGTGGCACAAGGACACAGTGTGTAGGTTACGGCAGCAGCCACAGCAGCAGCATGAGGTCAGAGAGTGGCACAATGACATTCTGGGGTAGGAAAAAAAACAGGAGTAGGCCACAGAGTGGCAAAATGACACAGTGTGTAAGTTACGGCAGCACCCACAGCAGCAGCATGGGGTCAGAGAGTGGCACAAATGATATTCGGAGGTGGCAAAAACAGGAGTAGGCCACAGAGTGGCACAATGACACAGTGTGAAGGTTATGGCAGCAGCCACAGTAGCACCATGAGGTCAAAGAGTGGCACAATGACATTCTGAAGATGGCAAAAACAGAAGTAGGCCACAGAGTGGCACAATGACACAGTGTGTAGGTTACGGCAGCAGCCACAGCAGCAGCATGAGGTCAGAGAGTGGCACAATGACATTCTGAGATGGCAAAAACAGAAGTAGGCCACAGAGTGGCACAATGACACAGTGTGTGGGTTACGGCAGCAGCCACAGCAGCAGCATGAGGTCAGAGAGTGGCACAATGGCATTCTGGAGGTGGCAAAAACAGGAGTAGGCACAGAGTGGCACAATGGACACAGTGTGTAGGTTACGGCAGCAGCCACAGCAGCAGCATGAGGTCAGAGAGTGGCAAAATGACATTCTGGAGGTGGCAAAAACAAGAGTAGGTCACAGAGTGGCACAATGACACAGTGTGTAGGTTACGACAGCAGCCACAGCGCAGCATGAGGTAAAGAGAGGGGCACAATGACATTCTGGAGGTGGCAAAAAACAGGAGTAGGCCACAGAGTGGCACAATGAAACAGTGTGTAGGTTATGGTAGCAGCCACAGTAGCACCATGAGGTTAAAGAGTGGCACAATGACATTCTGGAGATGGCAATAACAGAAGTAGGCCACAGAGTGGCACAATGACACAGTGTGTAGGTTACGGCAGCAGCCACAGCAGCAGCATGAGGTCAGAGAGTGGCACAATGACATTCTGGAGGTGGCAAAAACAGGAGTAGGCCACAGAGTGGCACAATGACACAGTGTGTAGGTTACGGCAGCAGCCACAGCAGCAGCTAGGAGTCAGAGAGTGGCACAATGACATTCTGGAGGTGGCAAAAACGGGAGTAGGCCACAGAGTGGCACAATGACACAGTGTGTAGGTTACGGCAGCAGCCACAGCAGCAGCATGAGGTCAGAGAGTGGCACAATGACATTCTGGAGGTGGCAAAAACAGGAGTAGGCCACAGAGTGGCACAATGACACAGTGTGAAGGTTACGGCAGAAGCCACAGCAGCAGCATGAGGTCAGAGAGTGGCGCAATGACATTCTGGAGCTGGCAAAAACAGGAGTAGGCCACAGCGTGGCACAATGACAGAGTGTGGAGGTTACGGCAGCAGCCACAGCATGAGGTCAGACTGTGGCAAAATGACACAGTGTGTAGGTCACTGCAGCAGCCACAGCAGCAGCATGAGTTCAGGCAGTGACACAATGACATTCTGGAGGCGGTAAAAACAGGAGTAGACCACAGAGTGGCACAATGACATAGTGTGTAGGTTATGGCAGCAGCCACAGCAGCAGCATGAGGTCAGAGAGTGGCACAATGACATTCTGGAGGTGGCAAAAACAGGAGTAGGCCACAGAGTGGCACAATGACAGAGTGTGGAGGGTACGGCAGCAGCCACAGCATGAGGTCAGACAGTGGCACAATGACACAGTGTGTAGGTCACAGCAGCAGCCACAGCAGCAGCGTGAGGTGAGGCAGTGGCACAATGACAATCTGGAGATGGCAAAAACAGGAGTAGGCCAAAGAGTGGCACAATGACACAGTTTGGAGTTGACAGCATCAACAGCAGCAGCAGCATGAGGTCAGACAGTGGCAGAATGACATTCTGGAGGTGGTAAAACAGTAGTAGGCCACAGAGTGGCATAATGACAGAGAGTGGAGGTGACGGCAGGAGCAACAGCATGGGGTCAGAGAGTGGCACAATGACAGCGTGTGGAGGTGACCGCAGCAGCAACAACAGCAGCAGCATGAGGTCAGAGAGTGGCACAATGACACAGTGTGGAGGTGGGTGGCAATACCATTCCTTGGTAAAGATGGTGGTAGGCTGATGGAGAAACTGGCAGCAGATGTGTGGCATCAGACGGGTGGCGGCATCAGAATAGTGGCTGAGGCAGGTAGTTTGATCCCAGACTCATTTCTCACAGTTTGGGTGAGGCGTCATGGCTGATGTAGTCTGATGCCTAAGGCATTGATGTGTGGAAATCCTGGCTGATCCATGCCTGATTCATCTTGACAAAAGGTCAGTCGTTCCACATTTCCCGTGGACAAGCGGGTTCTCCTTGGGGTAGCGATGGCTCCCGCCGCACTGAACACCCGCTCTGATGCCACACTACTGGCCGGGCAGGACAGCTTCTCCACTGCAAACTCGGCAAGTTTCGGCCACACACCCAGTTTGGTTGCCCAGTAGTGTTGAGCGATTGCATTAGCTATCGAGATCGATCGATAGTCGATAGTCGGCCGCTATCGATAAGGTTTTCGATAGTGAGCATCGATTATGCGCGATGACCATTAAAGTCTATGGGAGAGTAACAACACCTTCTTTTATTACACCCAAACAAGGCTGGAAAAGCTGAAATTAACATCCAAACATCAAATGGATACGTTCTATTATCTTAGGCAACACACTTAGGTTAAAAAAGTCACAGAAAAAAAGTCCACAGACCATTTTACTATCCTTTTTCTCGTACCACAGCCTGCCCCTTAAACCTGCATTACCCCAAATTTAAAAAGTGCCAGAAGGCAGTATGATTTGAAACCACCCATGTTACTTAAACTGGACTTTTGAATATACCTGTCCTGGAACACAGCATGAGCCCCAAACCTGCATGACCCCCATATTTAAAAATTTTGCCGGAAAAAGGAGTCTTTCAACCACCATTTTAGTTTACTGGACATTGACTATACCTGTCCTGGGCCACAGCATGAGCCCCAAACCTGCATGACCCCCACATTTAAAAAGTACCAGAAAAAGGAGTCTTTCAACCACATTTTATTTTTCACTGGACATTGATTATACTGTCCTGGGCCACAGCATGAGCCCCAAACCTGCATGACCCCCACATTTAAAAAGTGCCGGAAAAAGGAGTCTTTCAACCCCCAATTTAGTTGAACTGGACATTGACTATCCCTGTCCGGGGCCACAGCATGACCCCCAAAACCTGCATGCCCCCACATTTAAAAAAGTGCCAAAAAAAGGAGTTTCAACCACCTTTTAGTTGAATGGACATTATATACCGTCCGGGGGCCACAGCATGACCCCCAAAACCTGAACCCCCACATTAAAAAAGTGCCGGAAAAAGGGTCTTTAAACCACCATTTTGTTTCACTGGACTTTGGGGACTTACCTGTCCTGGGCCCCGCATGACCCCCAACCTGCATGCCCCCCCACATTAAAAAGTCCCGGAAAAAGGATTCTTTCAACCACCTTTTAGTTTCCGGGACATTGACTATACCTTTCCGGGGCCACAGCATGACCAGGGCTGGAGTTACAGTGGGGCGGTGAAAAGCCCAGGCGGGCGTCCGTATCTATTAACACGCAGGTAAAAATGCCCTGATGACGCAGAACGAAAAAACTGTCGTGTGAACAGGGCGGAAGCGGAAGGTGAGAACCCAGCCTTCCTCGTACACAGTCAATCCCGGGGGGCGCTTGCCCCCTCCGTATGAGTGTGGGCCAATTGAGCTTCACTTGGGAAAAATGGTGTTTCGCTCCTGTTAAACCCCCGGTGCCCTTTACTTTGGATTCTTTTTTTCATTTTACTCAACGTGCTGGAGGAAATGGGTTTTGTACTTTGTTCTTGTCCTGCTCCATACTCCTGTCCTCTAATAACCTAAATCTGGGAAGTTTTTTTTCTACCTCCCTTGTACAATTTTGGGAATTATTTTAACAGCCTTTTGTACATGCAAGTTTTTTAGTACTTTAATTCTAAGAAAACACTTTTTAAATAGGTGGAATCCCCCCATGTCTTTTTTTTCTCTTTTTTCATTTTATTAAAAGGGTTGTCTCAAAAGGGATTGATAGCATGTTAAAAGATCTTGCAAAAACAAGTCATTTTGCAAATGTGTCCATTAACAGTGCCCACCATTCTGTTTCGGGCAGCCCATCCCCTTAGCCACCGATTTGAAAAATTGGTTGAA
>JAODAL010031888.1:0-47788 GCA_025379985.1 Phyllomedusa bahiana | reverse complement strand
TTTTTTACAAAATTATGGATATTAAAAGTAAGGCGAGTTGGTTGGTGGGTTTTCCGAAAAAATACCAAAATTCCCGTAGTGTAAATTTGGGAGTTATGGTCTCTTTTCCCAGGGTTACAAGTTTTTAAATTTGGAGGTAGGGGGTTTGGTTTTCAGGAAAAAATGTGGGACTTTTTAGGCAAAGGTCTTCAGGCACTGGTTTACTTTTAGGATTTAGAATTTAAAAAAATCCGCTGTAAAGCCATTTTCACACGGCTTTTTGGACGGGTTTTGGGGAGGGAATTTTTCGGAGGTTTCCTAAACCCAAAACCTTCGCCAAAAACGTTTCCCAAAAAACGCCCCCATTTTCATTTCATTGTTTCCAAATGAAAATCCCAGTTGTTTTTCCCACCCCCCGGAAAAAGGTTTTTTTTCCGCTTTTTGGAAGAAAATGAAAAAGAAGTTTCATGGTAAAAATTTTTTTTTGAAGCGCGTTTTAGGTTTGGGTTTTTGGGTTTGCGGTTTTTGCAGGGGTTTTCCCCGGGCGGGTTTTTTGTCCTGGCTATTCAATTTTTAGGGGGAAAAAAACCCCTGTCGAAACCTGATCAATGCAGTCAAAAACCCTCGTCTAAAGAAGGGGTGTTTCAGGCGGGGTGTTGATGTGGGGGGGGGCGGGGTTTTAGGCGGGGGGAAAAAGCTCCAAAAAAACCTCGTCCAAAAACGCCGTGTAAACGGGGGCCCAAAAAACCCTTCGGTTTTTTTGAGTTCGAATTTCAAATAAATAATTCGTTC
The DNA here is from genome assembly GCA_025379985.1 of Phyllomedusa bahiana. Lineage (NCBI taxonomy): Eukaryota > Metazoa > Chordata > Amphibia > Anura > Hylidae > Phyllomedusa > Phyllomedusa bahiana. The sequence goes on along the minus strand of JAODAL010031888.1, from coordinate 47,017 downwards.
AACTTAGAACATGTTCTATAATCCATGTATTTCCTTAAAAATTTTGGAAAAGATGTATTTAACAATTAAAAGGTTTAAGGGTAAGTGACCCAAAAATCCGTGAAAAAAAGGAAGGAAAAAAAACTAAAATAAATTGTAAAATCGGTGGTTTCAAAAAACAGAGGTCATCAATTTATGATATTTTACAATTGCTGTGTAGATGTAGCCTTAGAAAAAATCAAAAAAACCTGTGGGGGGGGCCTTTTTTTGGTTTATTCTTTGGGAAATTTTTTTGAGGCCCTTTTTTACTTTGGTTTTGGGGGGGAGGCCCGTTTTAGGTTTCCATCGGGGAAAAACTGAAAAAAAATGTATCCTAAAAATTTATAGGGACGGGCCCCTTTAAACTTCTTAGGGCAAATGAATAGGGGTTCTGTTTGCCCTTTTGAAAGTCAATTCAAAGCTGCGGTATTCCTTTCTGGTTACATTTTTTAGTATAAAAATGAGATCCTTTTAATGGGCTCCCACAAAAACCCAGGGGGGGAAACTTTGATTTTCGGGGTGCCCCAAAAGTTTTTTTCTTTTCAGGCCGAAAACGGGCACACCCCTGTTCGCTTTTTTTTTTAATTCAAGGAAACCTAAAAAAATTTGGCGCTTTAAAAAGGGTCATGCGGCATTTTAAATAACCCTGGGTTTCAGGGGGGTGCTGGAGGGGGGGAGAATTAAAAACCTTAAACCCTACAAATTTGTGTTCATTTCGGAAATCCGGCGTTTTACTGGGGAAACCCAGGTTTTAGAGATTTTTAAAAAAGGGGTTTTTCCCTGAAAAGGGGAATTTGTCTTGTAGATGCTAAAAAGGCCCCCAAAATCAAATGCCTGCAAATTAAAAAAGGGTTTAATAGGCTCGGGGCACATTTTTCGTACTAATGCGTCCAAAAAAATGGGTTTAAAAAGTCCCAAAAATTTTACTTACTTGTCCCCCCCTATGGGATGGGGCCTGATTTATTTTTTAATTTTTAACAGGTTATTAAGGTTTTTTTGTTTTAGCAAAAATGGGGTCCCCTGGGAAAAGAAGTGTATTGGGCCTGCCCAAAAAACTTGATTTTCCGAGCTTTCCCTTCAAAACCAGTCGCAAACATGCCCACCACATGGGGGCCTTTGCCTCTTGGTTTTTCCCCAAGCAATAATTTTTTTCCCCCCAAAACTTCCCCCAAATTTGGGAACCAGTGTTTAAAAATTTGTTGGCGTTTTCTTCGTTTACATTGTTTTTTACTTTTTAAAAAAAATAAAAGGTTTAAAACAAAAAAAATTATAAAAAAAAATAGTATTAAGGTTTTTTCCTTCCAAAAAATTTAATAGTTTTTGCTTTCCCCCTTTTTGGGCTTGTCCCCCCCGGCCCCGGGTTTTTGGGGGGCCGGTTTTTCAGACGGTTTGCGGTTTTGGCCGTCTAAAAAACCGGGGGTCGAAAACTAAACCCCCGTGCTTTTTGGGAAAAAACCGTGCAGCTTCCCCCCGGGATGGGTTTTCCTTTTGGACGGTGTTTAAAACCCCCGGGGGGGGCCGGCCACCTAAAAAAACATTGCCTTGCAAATTTTGCCCGGTTTTTCGGCGGAATAGGGAACAAATTCATTGGGTTGGGGGGGGTTTTCTCCGGTTCTTTCGCTGAAAAAAAAGTCGGTTCCCCGGGGGCCCCGTGGGGAGGGCCCGAGAACAGGACAAATCCCTGTCGGATTTTTCCAAACCGTTTTTGCCCTTTGCCGGGGGGAGGGCCTTAAATTTAAAACAGAAAAAAAATTTTAAAATATTTTAGAAAACAAAAAATTAAACCTTTTCCCTTTCCCCCAAATTTGAGCGGGAAAAATGAAAGGTTTTTGCCCCAGGGCGGGGTGGCCCGTTGCTTTTGCGTTATAAATGCCACCTGTGCCCGGGGATGTCCCTTGACTTTTGGGAGGGCCAACCCCTTTAAAACCCTTTACCCAAGGCCGAAAGGTTCCCCACAAGAAGTCTTGTGGGGGTCCTGGGCAGCACCCCTTTAGAAAAGGGACACCCCTGAAGGGTTTGCTTTCAACCTTGCAATGGGGGGTTTTCTTGGGTAATAAAAATAGGGGCTTGAATGTTGTAAATGGGTTTTGTTTTTTTGGGTTTAATTTAAAATTTAATTTTCCCCTTTAAATTTAAAATTGGATGGATAAAAACATGGGTTTCCTGCGGGGAAAGGTATTTAAATTACGCATAAAAACATTTTCCTTGTAGGGGCCACATGCACTTGCATTCTCCCGCCCCCTTAATGGGGCTTTACCCAAAGTTTTGGTTTCGGCCTTGGGGTCTATGGCTGCATAAAAATTTTCCCGCTTTTTCATTTTTAAGATGTATTAATCCCCCCCCTTTTGGGCCTGATCTTTTTAACTCTGTTTGGGGTTTAAAAGGGAAAAGAGGCTGGGGCAACTTTTTCTCTTTTGACCTTTTTATCCTTGCCATTAATTTACTTGGGAGTGGTTGATTTTTTGGGCTTTTTCCCCCGTTCCCCCAGCGCGTCTAGTGGGTAAACCTTTTGCTGAAGTTTTGATTTTTTGTTAAAGTCTTTTACAAAAAAAAATTTTTGATTTTCGTGAGAGCTTTTTGGTATCTTCAACTTTCCTTTGGGGGAAATTTTTTTGGCCCCCGAGGGGATCGGCAAAAAATTAATTCCCCCTTTCTCCTTGCAAAAGGGGGTTTTGATTATAAAAATTATTTTCCATTTCCAAGAAATAAAAATAGTTTTTGGGGGGCAGTAGCAAAAAAAAAGTCTGAAAAAATCTTGTGAATAACATTGTGCTTTTTTAACCCCAAAGACTTTGTTCACACAACTTATTTTTTTTGGCAGTGAAATAAGCCTTTATTTCACTGGAGACAGCGCGTTTCGAATGTTTTTTGGGTTTTTTTCCCAAAGGGGGTTTTTTTTTTTTGGGATTTTCTTTGTTGTTTTTTTTTCCCCCAAATGAAATTTGTTTCCCCAATTTTTTTTTTTTTTTTTTTTTTTTCAATTTTGTTTTAGAAACATAACACTGAAAATTTTTTGCAGGGAAAAGCCGCTGGGGTTGCCTGATGCATGTTATCCCCCTTTTAAAAAGGTTTTTCTCACAAAATTTGATTAATTTTCCCACCTCCGTCCTGTTTTGTTGGTTTCCTTTAAATTAAAGGGGGTTGTTTATTGGCTTCTGCTGGTTGGCAATAAAAACCCCAGGCGGTTGCTTTTAGCGACCAGTGCTGGGGGGAAAATAATGTGGATTAAACGGGTTCTTTTTAGCTTTTGGGGCCCTGGGGAGTTGATGCAGCCCTTTAAAAAAGGGAAAAAATATTTTGGGATTGGGAAAAGAACTGTTAATGGACACATTTTGAAAAGTGATTTTTTTTGCAAAATCTTTAACTTAAAAACCCGGGAACCCTTTAGTGGGAAAAACCCCCTTTTAAAGTCAATGGGCCCTTAAGGGGTTTCTTTTTTTTTTAAATTTTCTTTTTAAAAAAAATACTAAAAAGTTTTGAATTTTGTGTGTAAAAAAAAGGACGCCGTGTAAAACCAGGCCAAATTTTAAAGGGGTTTCAGTCTTAAAAAAGGGGCTTGAAAGAGTTGTCCAGTTTCTTTTTTGTAATTAGTTTATTGCGGGTTGCTTCAGTTAAAAAAGAAAATTTAAAAATTGAAAGAAAATTAAATTCCCTTTTTAAAACAAATAAAGATAAAGAAAATCTTGACATTTTAACATAAAAAAAGGATTTGCTGGAAGGGGAAATAACTTTATGGGGGGACAGGAGTTTCCCTTTGGGTTTGTTTTTTATCCACGGGTGTTTAAAAAAAAAAAAAAAAAGGGGGGCCCTTTCACTTGGTGCCAAATTGGGGGAGCCATTCGTGCTGATGCTTTTTTTCTTTTTGGGTGGAGGATGGGGGGCTTTCAAATTTCCTGTTTACTTTTTAAAGGTTTTCTAATTTAATTGATTGTTTTTCAAATTTTTAGTAAGGAAATTTAAAGGACTTTTTCAAAAATGTTTTGGTTTTTGATTTTAGGGTGATTTTATCTGTTTTGGGAGTCAACAGGTTTTCTGGTTATTTTCCCATTTTTCCCTTTCCCTGATTAGGAGGGAGCGGGAGGGGATGCCCCCCCAAGGGCGGAGCCCCTCCCCAGAATAGATTCTTTTCTTTTAACAAGATTGCTTTTTTTTAAACGGGAAAAGAATTTGGGTTTTCCCACTCCTCAAAACCCACTTACAGCTTTGTTTGCTAAAGATTAAATCTCCTGAACTTATTTTCTTTGTAGTGTTTCAGTTTTTTATAGGTGAGCAAAATTTATGAAATTTAACTTGCGGTAAACCCGGGTTTTGCCCGGGGGACGGTGAAAAAAAATTTGCTTGGGGGCCCTCAGTAAAAAAACCCATAGTGAAAAAAACTCCTTTAAAGAGTTTTTAATGGGGACTTGTAGTATCCCACTGTACTGGAGAGGTCCCATAACTCCCCAATCACTGCATACACCTCACTAAAAATCAAAAGGCATTTCCCGGATAGGGAAATTCAGCATTTTTAATGTATGGGGGCTATAGCCCCCCAAAATTCAAGGCATGCCCCACAAATTACTTGAAAGAGCAGTGCAGGGCATTTTAAGTCCCCCAATTTACGGGTAGGAGGCGCTTTTAGACCACCAATCACTGCATGCCCCTCACTTTTTCATTTTTAAAAAGCAGTACGGGGACATTATTTAACCCCCACTGTACTGTAGAGGGAATTATGGACCCCAAACACTACATGCCCCCATTTAATCATGTAAGAGCAGTACGGACTTTGTAGTTACCGCACTGTACTTTAAAAGAGGGCTATGGGAAACCAAACCAATCACTGCATGCCCTCGAAATTTCATGTAAGAGCAGTACGGGAAACATTTTTAAACCGCACTGTACTTTTGAGAGGGTTTAAAAGACCCCCAATTTCACTGCATTACCTGAATTTAATTCTTGTAAAAAAGAAGTCCCGGGAAACATTTTAGTACCCCTTGTGGTGTATTTAGGGTATAGCCCGCCAATAAAAATGCAGGGCCCAAAAACTAATAAAAGAAAGAAAAGTACGGGGGACATTTTGTACCACTTTTGTGGTTTGGTTTGAGGCGTATAGGCCCCCAAATCACTGCAGGGCCCCTCATTTAAAAATGTAAGGGAGCAGTACAGGATGTTTTTTCCGCATGAAATTAGAGGGGACTTTATGGGACCCCCTTTCATCCCTTTTCCCCTCAAAAATTAAGGGGTTTTAAAAAGTAAATTTTTCATGTTTAATTGGTTGGATATTTGCAGGGGGACTTTGTATCTTAAATTCCCAACACTAAAAACATACAAGTCAAAGGGAAAGCCCCATTGTATGGTAAAAAACCTTTGGGTAATGGGCCCAAATTGTAATTTAAAGGGGAACCCCAAATTTTTTTACACTTTGAACTTAAAAAAAACCCAGAATCTAAAAAACCCTGGGCTGCATCCATCTTCCTGTTCACCCTTTGCCGCAAATAAAAAATGAATTTTTGGGCAGGCCAATGAAAACTAGGGCTTTTTCTTTTAAAACAGGGTGCCCCCTTTTTTACTTTTTGGGACGGGGAAGCCCTCAAAAAGGGGAAAAAGGGTTTTGTAAGGGATCCCTGTCCCCACAATAAAAAAAAGTGTTCCCCTTTTTTAATTTATGTATGGCTATTTTTCCCTTGGGTTTTTTTAAAAGCGGAGTTTTTTGGGTGAAAAAAAATTTTGGGGGGTTGTTTTTTTTTTGTTTGCTCCTTTTACTGCCAAGGCTTTAAAAAGTCCCTTTGGAAAAAATTTTTTAAATTAGATTTTTACTTGCATGCAGACAGATAAAAACCCTTGGGTTTTTAAAGAGGGAAAAATGCAGAATTAAGCCTGGGAAATTTAGGAAAATTTGGCCCTTTTTTCCTCCACAATCTTGCCATTTATGTCAAACAAGATCCTGTCATGCATTTCTCATAAATTCAAATCCACAGCTGTCAATGTTAGCAAATGTTGTTTCCTGTTCCACTGACCAAAGGTTCTTTATTATACAATGTGTCGTGTCACTCTAGGACGCTGCGATTTTTTTCATGTAAATTAGTTTGTTTTTGGGCATGTCTGCCCCCGGGGTTTTAATGCCAGGCTGGTCCAAACCAGAAGAAAAAGGGAAACCTCTGGCTAAAAAGGGGGAAAGAAAATTGTATCCCAAGCACGTAATGCAACAGCATTTGTTCTGTTTTCCTGGCGAGGGGGAAACCATCGTTATGACTTTTTTTTTGGTGGGGGGCCCAAAATTCTGACCTGTTATAAGCAAAGCTATTTTTTGGAAAAATTTTTGGGCTTCTCCAAAACGGGGTTTGGGCCCATGTTTGGGTTTAAACCCAATGCCCTACACACTTTTGGGGGGAAATTCAGATTTAAATTTTAAAAGGGGGAGCCCTTTGTTCAAGTTTCCTTTTTATTTTTTATGGTTGTGTCTAAAAACAGCCCGGGCATTTTTCACCCCGGGGGCCACTTGGGCCCCTTTAAAATGGCTTGCCCCGGCCCCCGGTGAGATTTCCTGCTTTTCCCCAAAACCCCAGTAGTCCCCGGGTGCCCAAAGCCCGCCAAACCTTTTAAGTTTCCAAGTGGGTTAAATATTCTTTTAAGCAAAGGCCCTTTGTGCACCCTGATGACTTCCATCCCTGGCGGGAAGAAGAGGAGACATGGGGAGTTTTGGGGAGTGGGGGGAAAGGTGAGTACTGTTATTTTTTTATTTTTGATTAGCCCTCTCTGCCTGCTGTGGGACATATAACCTACCTATATACCTACTGGGGGACCTATATAAATGCTGAGGGACCTATAACTAGCCTATATACCTGCTGTGGGACCTATAACCTACCTATATACCTACTGGGGACCTATAACTAGCCTATATACCTGCTGTGGGATCTATAACCTTCCTATATACCTACTGGGGGACCTATATAAATCCTGGGGGACCTATAACTAGCCTATTGTAGCGGCTGCCCCCGCTTCCCGGCCCGCGGGCCGCGGGCGCACCCGTGGTTCCCCTCCCGGCCGCGTTCCTGTCCCATCCGCGTCTCCTGCCGGCCAGGCTGCGTGTGCCCGTTCCCTAGCGCGCGCGCGCGTTCTCGTAAATTTAAAGGGCCAGTGTCCCGATAATTGGTTGTCTGCCAGACGCCTCCCCTATTTAAGGGTCCGCTCTGCAGTCATTCCTCGCTGGATCTATGTTGCCCCGAGCCGTAGAAAAAAGCGTTTTCCCGAAGTATATTGTCGCCTTACCGTGTACCAGACCCTTTGCTACGTTCCTGACTCGAACCTCTGCCGCCTGCCCTGACCTTCCTGACTGCCAGACCACGAACCATTGCCGCCTGCCCTGACCTTCTGCCTGCCCACGATACGATACTCGGGACTACGATCTTTACCTCGCTGCACCTCGGCCGCCATCGCAAGCAAGTCACGTCGGGGGGACGACCTGGTACCCCACGCCGCAGCAAGTCCATCCCGCTTTGCGGCGGGGTCTGGTGAAAAGGGGGCTACTTAGATTCCGTTCCCTGGCGTGGCTTAGCTATCATCGCTTGCGGTGGTCCAGAGGATCCACTACCCAGCCGTTACACCTATATTCCTGCTCTGGGACCTATAACCTACCTATATACCTATGGGGGGACCTATAACTAGCCTATATACCTGCTGTGGGACCTATAACCTACCTATATACCCACTGGGGGACCTATAACCTCCCTAGATACCCACTGGGGGACCTATAACCTGCCTATATACCTACTGGGGGACATATAACCTAAATACCTACCTACTAGGGGACATATAACTTACTGGGACACTATTACCTACACTGGAGGACATATAACTTACTGCGTTGTGAAGTCACTAACAGTCATTAAGCCGGTTGTTAAGGCCTCAAGTTGATTGATAACAGGGTCTATAGATTATAGGTATTGGGTAGAACTGAGTTAAATATATTAGTCTGGCCCTCTAAAACCATTCCAATTTCTTATGTGGCCCCATGAGAAAATTAATTGCCCACCCCTTGTCTAGAAAGAGGGTCTCCCATTCTGGAGGACCCGTCCTGTCCTGTATTACAGACAACTCATTCAGTTGAATAGGCATGTTGCAAGCATCCATTTCCCATGTTCTGCAGAGAAATTGAACACTTAGGGAGACCTGTATGATCGTGTTTTTCAACCTTTGCTGGCGTAAAAAGCACCAAAGTGAGCCGGCTACAATGTCTAATGTGCCAAACAAATGTGTTAGGCGCATTGTTTGTAGGACTCTACACTTTTTAATGTGCCTCTGAGTGGGCGTTCTGGGGGCGTCGCACCACACTCGTAATACTAGACACATATACAGGCAGTCCTCGACTTACAGCGTTCCAACTTACATCTTTCTTCTAGTTACAAATGGAGACCTATGGGGCATGCTGGCACTTGTAGTTCCATGCTCCACAGCAGATAATAGCTGTGGAACGACAAGTTCCAGCATGCCACAGCAGCACATTAGTTGAAGAGGAGGTGTACAGACAGCAAAACAAATGTAAAAACCTTTCCCTGCACTTTCCAAAACTTAAAGAGCCCTTTTTTTCTGGAGTTATATTTAATAAATATACCTGTTCCGACTTACATACAAATTAATCTTAAGAACAAACCTGCAATCCCCTATCCTGTATGAATGTGGTTCAGTAAAACTAGGCGCATTACTGCTCGGACAGGCAGACCTATTTCGATGTGGTCTGCTAGACCCAGAGTAGTCGAAGTGGAGCTAGATTTGCTGTTAGGGCAAAAAAAGTCCAATGTTTCTCAACTTCCACCAGTGCAATAATAAAAAGTAATTTCAGATAATTATCAGAATATATAAAATTAAATTATTTAAATTGAATAAAAAATGTTATCATATAAAATTAATTTAAAAATATATAATATCCCAAAAATAGAAAAATATCTCATATAAATGTTTTTAAAATGAATAGAATCTAAAACTAATTTTACATTAATGATGATGAGGAAAAAACTCTCTGCCTGCAGCCACCTCTAGGGGGAGCTAAAAAAAACTGACTGATTATACACTGAAGTAAAATTTATGGATTGTTTTTATTAAGAACAACTATGTAAGAATAGGCAGAACATATAGACTGTGACATATTTAAAAGGCTGTCGGTGTCCCAAGTATGTGTGGCAATCACTTTCTATGGTAACTTGTACACAAAGCGTGCAAGGACCTGGAGAGGATGAAAATTCTTGAAGGCCCTTTCAGCCATGTGATACTGTATCTCTGTGTACTTACGAGAGATTGCATGGCGAGACTTTGCTCTCCTGGGTTCAACCTCTGAAATTTCCATTGCTTAAAATTGGCAAATATCTGACCATGTTGCTTGTTTTAAGATACCCAAAAATCTCACCTACTGTAATGTTTGTAGAGCCTATAAACCATTGCCTAGAGGATGTAAACCTGTTCTAGTCATGAGATGATTACAGGTGCGAGGCTTGGTGCAATTACAGTGCAGTTATGCAGATATGTGTCTGTAATGAGCCATACACTTGTGTGATCATCACATGAAGACCATCCTCTGGAAGTAAACAAGGAAGGTTCCTATTCACTGACAACAATCACACATTTTAGTATCCATAAGAAAGACAAAATGTTTCCTTATACAATGATTAAAGATGTATAGGATTAGAAAACTTGTCTGTGCTCCAGATACAGTAGCACACGTGTCCATGGCTTGTGTCTGGTATTGAGCTCTATTGAAGTAAATGAGGCTGAGGTGCAATACCTCACACAACCTGTGGGCAAGTGTGGCACTGTTTTTGAAACCAAACAGCTTGAAAACCAAAGTTTTCTAACTCTGTACAACCCCAATAATCATTGTATAAGGAACCATTATGTATTTTATAACATACTTTGCATGTTTACATATTTACTATATCAGTTTTATCCTGTGACGAAAGGGGTTTTCTTTCTTACCTTTGTGTATGGTGTCCTTGGGGCTGTCCAGTCTCTGTGGTGGAACATCCAACTGCAGCTAAGCAGTTTTTACACTCCATGAGGTATGCTTGGACTTCTATGTCTGTCTAACATCCAATCTTTTAGGTCAAATGGATCTTGCTACTCCTCTTCCTCCTACTTCATCTCTATGTTGGGGTCCCGCCTTTTCTGCTTAAAGGGATTGTCTGGTTCTTGTTTTTTTTTTTTGTATTAATTAGGCTTTATATAGGTTTTAGTGCATATTTCACCTTTATTGATGTAATATGTTTAGTGTTTGTGTGTTTTATACCTTTATTTTTATGTGTAGCAGTAAGTGATGTTCAGAATGTCATCCCTTATTGCATACACTATAGCAGGCATCCTCAAACTGCGGCTCTCCAGCTGTTGGGAAGCTACAACTCCCATCATGCATTTGTAGTTTCCCAACAGCTGGAGGGCCGCAGTTTGAGGATGCCTGCACTATAGCATAGTTACATACCTACATAGTTTGTAAGGCTATGTCCACACTGCACATGAGGCTATGTCCACACTGCACATGAGGCTATGTCCACACTGCACAGGATTACGATCGTATCTCCGGCGCTTTTAGTTTTTTAAAAGCGCCGAGATACATCGTCAGTGTGGTGCCATATGCGGCAATAGAATGGACGAGTTGCTGTCTACACAGCTCATCTTTTCTCTGCCCTCTCTTCGGCAGGGCGTATTTATACAACATTGTTGTATAATACGCCGGTTCTTCTCGTTTTTCTTGCTGTCTTCCCATAAAATACTATTGTATGGGCGACGTCGGGAAAACGAGAAGCGGCCGCAGCTTTTGCACAAAGCGTGACAAAAGCCGCGGTCCTGCATCAGAGAAAAAATTGCCGCTTTTTGGGCCGTTTTTTCTCTGATGCAGTGTAGACATAGCCTAAGGCCGAAAAAAGACAGACGTCCGTCAAGTTCAGACTATTTTCCCATAATGTTGATCCAGAGGAAGGCAAAACCTCCATGAGGTGGATGCCAATTGTCCTCATTTTAGGGGAAAAATTCCTTCTTGACTCCAGTCCGAAGGAATAAATCCTTAGCTCAACTACCCTCTTACAGAGTTCTAGTTACTAACACTATATACTATAACAAGAGTCGACTTGCCTGCTGAATAGTGCACATGCGCGATAATCAGGAGGCCGTTGCTGCTATAGAGGAGCTGCTTGCCGCCCTCCCCAAAAGAAACATCACACTATACAGAGTAGTGTGACATTTTGTTAGGGGAGGGCTGCGGGCGGCTCCACTATAGCAACAAAGGCCCCCTGACTATCGCGCATGCGCGCTATTCAGCAGGCAAGCCAGCTCTGCCATAGTGTATGCAATAAGGGATGACATTCCAAACATCACTTACTGCCATACACATAGTAATAAAAAAAAAGTATAAAACACACAAATACTAAACATATTACATCAATAAAGATTAAATATGCACTACAGCCTGTAATGCGCATAAATAATACAAAAAAAGATCCAGTCAACCACTTTCATTTGCATGTATAAGAGACAGGTAAGAGGTTACAGGTTTTGTTTGTACGTGTTGTTCTATTACTTTACTTTTTTTACATTCTGTGTAAATTACATTGAGATATTTGTTTACTCTTATGATGTCCTTTTATTTATTGTGTGTGGTTTGTACCTTCTACATTTGCGAGCATGCTGTTTGTAACTTTTGGCTTCTCTTTCTTTGAAGATAAACTTGATTTTGTAAAAACAAAAGAAAAAAACCTATAAGAAGCACAATGCATTAATATATTAATGCATACTTTTTATTTATTATATTAATTTATTATTTATAATTATTATTATTTTTTATTTTACTAATTATTATTTCTATTATTTACTTAATTTTATTTTTCTTTTATTTATTATTTTATTCTTTATTATTTTATTGTTATACATTATGTATTATTATATTTATATTATTATATTATATTAAACAATATTATACATATTTGTATTTATTTAATTGACTTACGATTTATTTATTTATTTATTTAATTGACATTGTAAACTAGTATTAAACCATAGCAAAGAGGTGGGACCAACCAAGGCATGGCCCCCTCACTCCAAGGACTTCTCTCTAAAGGTCTGCTTTATTTTTTTTAGATTCTTCGTGTATCTAAATTAATTATTTTTCCTACGTCTTATTTTAGTATGTGTCTTCTCCAAAGTAGCTAAAAAAAAATCTGAGATTATCCTGTTTGGCAAGCCTCCTGCCCCGAGGGATTACGGAGCCCCTATAAATTTTAATAAGTGCATTATGAGCCTTGGAATAAAGTGTGACAGAGATGAGATCCATTTAAAAGCCTGCAAAATACTGTATTGAGATTCATGGTCAGAAATAGCCATAATGACGTATTGTGGAAAGGAACAAATTCCAGCTGTGATCTTATGGTTGCTTATAGAGACCTTGCAGAAAACTGTGCGACCAGCTATTTTAATGAGATTAAAATGATAAACATAGCATCAAGGGCTCAAATGTCAGCCCGGCACAGGCGACGTCTCTCATTGTCTCATGCACAAGTAAAGTGAGACTCATTATCTGCAACAAGTATACATTGCAAGAAGAGCACAGACTGGTCACTATGACATGAATGGAATTAGTAATAATTTAGCCATATTTTTCAGCAGATACTTTCATACATAATAAGCGCAGGTGTACTGGAGAGGCTCTTGGCTGCTCCACGTTGTCCCCAGAGATCATTTGCCATTGGAGAACAATAGGACATCTCATGGATGCATGGATGAATACACCTACTCTTTCATGTACAACAGCTGAACCAAGCTCATGAACTCACAACAGGTCTGTGCTGCCAGTCTTCTTCCAATGAGAAGAAATAGAGCATATGCATGCGGGTCCCCTCCACTCACTGTGTATCTTATTATATAACCTAATCTGCCTTTACAGAGGGCAAAGCCTTGGAAACTTAATTGGTTTATTGAGGTGGGTGGCGAGGGTAGGAAAACACAAACAGGTCTAATGCTTGACTTCAACCTAACACTGAGAGACTTTAAAACTGAATGAGGTTTTATGCACATGACTGTATTTAGGATCCATATTATACAGGTTCCAGATATGTTTGTAGTACGGATTAATGAGGGCATGCCTACTGCTAGATCCTCTGTGCTAAGAGCTACCGCAATGTTCTACAAGAGATAAATATGAGGTAGCTAAATAGATATGGAATACATTAAAAAGTAGAAATATTTGAAGTAGATACAAGATAGAAATTAAATAGATATAAAATAGATAGATATGGGATAGAAAGACAGATAGATAAGTAGATGATAGATAGATAGATAGATAGATAGATAGATAGATATAGGCAGATAGAATGATGTGAGATAGGTAGGTAGAAATAAAGATATATAGATAAGTAGATATTAGATAGATATAAGATAAATATATACATATGAGATAGGTAGATATTAAATACATTGATATATTTAAAATAGATACAAGATAGACATTAAATAGATATAAGATAGATATGTAGGTAGATGTCAGATAGAAAGACAGATATAAAATAAATATATAGATAGACAGATATGAAATACATTGATAGATATAAGATAGATTGATAGATAAAAAGACAGATAGATATAATATAGATAGAAAATAAATATATATATAGAAAGACAGATATGAAATAGGTATAAGATAGATAGATAGATAAAAGTTAAATAGAAATATAGCTAGCTAGATAGATAGATGGATAGATAGAAAATAAATATATAGACAGATATGAAATAGGTATAAGATAGATAGATACATGGATAGATAGATATGAGATAGTCAGACAGATAGAAAGAGAGCTAGAAGTGGAGATTAATGTAAGCACAGCTCCTGCTCTCTAGTGGGCTCGACCACAACATGTTTTACTTGTTTGCCATTCAATGTAATTAGCACCATGTTATCCTCCATTTGCCTTCAAGGAGCTACTACAGTAGAAATATATGTACAGATAAACTTAAAGAGAACCTATCACATAGATTATGCCCCCCTTGCTGAGGGCAGCACACGCCAGTGTCAGACCTGCTGTTCCCAGCCCTGTGTCCCTTATTCTGTAAGATGCTGGAGTTTTAGAGCATTTACCCCTCAAATCTTATTCATGAGCAGGTGTTAGCCCCGCCCACCAAAGGCTAACCCCGCCCACTGACAGTTATTCACATGTTTCTACCTATTCAAAGTAATAGGTTTATCAGTTGGGGTGGGCGGGGCTAGCCTGAGGTGGGCGGGGTTTGAAAAAAACTGACTCTTTTTTGGCTGAAAACTGCAGATTTGAGCATTAAATACATGAAAACTCCAGCATCTTACAGAATAAGGGACACAGTGCTGGAAACAGCAGGTCTGACACTAGCTTGTGCTGCCCTCAGCAAGGGGGGCATAAACTATGTGACAGGTTCTCTTTAATAACAGACATTCTAGCCATCAGCATAACACAATGGGTCTAGACTCTATATTAATTCTATTCCTTGAACTTCTATCTATCTAGACTCTAGATAGATAGAAATTCAAGGAATAGGAAGGTGGTCTATATAGCGTGTGTCAGGCTCTGCTATGGTTATAATTCATGTGTCAGGCAGCTTCAGATTTGCCATTAGTGACTCGGAGGTGAGGAACACCATCTGCCATCTTCAAACCGGCTCTGGAACCTCTGGCAGGTGCACGGCACTTTGTCTTGGCTGTCACCCCCAACCAGTTGTTTTCTATCTTGCTGGGCTGCTTTGATAGTGTCCTGGCCCCTGTGCACACTCTCTCCACAGGAGAGGATGAAATCCAACTGTCTGTCTTCAAATCCGCAGCTGCTCCACCTGCCTGTGTGAGGAAAGGGGAACGCTGAGTGAGCCAAACCCACTAACAGAATTTCTGGTTAACATTGTACAATGACAGCCATAAAACAAGTCCTGCACAGGCAGACAGCTTGGAGAGACAATTCCGCCCTGTGCACAAACCCTACATATAAACAGTCTACAGAGGAATGTTAATGATGAAACGCTGCCGCACATAAAACAAAAACTTCATTTCCAAAAGGAAAAAAGAGTCATCATTTGCATATCCTTTTATATAACAATTCTTAGTTTTATAGCAATTAAAGAGCACATTTACATACTGATATTTTTTCATGAGTCAGGGGAGCACATTAAGATGAAATAATTCTTTATTCCAATTTGCATGTATTTAAATCAATTAAGTGACAGAGAAGAGGCGCAATAAATATAGTTTTAACATCAACTACTGTGCCTGAAAGTGGACAAAAAGACCCCATAGTGGTGGCTAGACAACTGGGTCAGAGCCAGGGCTGGGACAAGGTATTCTTGTGTCCTAGGCACACAAGGCACAAAGCGCCCCCCCAAATGGAAAATTCAGCCCACTCCATGCCTCTTTGCGCCACCTTTTCTGCCTGGGATGAATGGCGCCCAAGGCGGCCACCTATCTTCGCCTACCCATCGTCCCGGCACTGGTCAGAGCATCTCCAAAACGGCAGGTGTTATAGGATATTCCTGGTATGTAGTAGTTAGCACCTACCAAAAATGGTCTAAGAAGGCAACAGGGTAATGGGTGCTCAATGCATAGAGAAAGTGAAGGCCAACCGGTCTGGTCCAATCCTACAGGAGAGCAACTGAAAATGTCAGTGCTGCCAGGTATGATATAAAGGGAAAAAAAGATGTTTGTTTCGCTCACCACTACTGGTCTGCATGTAAATAGATTCCGATATGGGTCAATCTTGGAGCACGGAGACTCCCAGTGGATCACTGGGTGAAGAGTGTTCCTCAAAGAAAACAAATTAAAAAGTATATTGTTTATTTACTCCATTTTAAAAATTCTGCATATTACATGATAAAAAGGGGTCAGGGCAAACAGGGCATCACAGCTCGCTATGTATGGAGCTGCATAGCCACCAACAGGGGTGTAGCTATAGGAGCCTTTGCGGGTCCAAATACCCTTCTGCTACATAGGGAAACATCAGCATCCTAAGTGGCACATGGTAGCTGGGGGGCCCATTTCACTTTTTGCACTACGGCCCCGGAGCTTCAAGTTAACACCTCTGGCCACCAAGTGATCAGAGTGCCCATGTTGACCCCTGTCTACTGCCAAAAGTGCCTACAATGGGCATATGAGCATCAGAGCTGGACCATGAAGCAATGGAAGATGGCCTGGATGGATGAATCACATTTTTTGTATATCATATGGACAGCCTTGTGCATGTGCATCCTTTAACCAATAAAGAGCTGGCACCAGTCTGGGCTATAAGGAGAAGTGTGCACTTATCTTGGTGCTAGCTGGGACAACACCTTGGGGTCACTTGGCGAACATGACCTGGACAGTCACATGTAGGCAAGAGGTCCCTTTTTTGGTATAAATTTGATGAGTTCAAATTCACCAAGTTAAACGCAGACCCCAGGTTCTTGTCCCTGGTGGCACGAAGATAAGTGTGTAGATTGGGTTTTCATTGGGCACATATGAAAGACACATTTGGGGCATCTTTGGAAACAGTCTTGGTGTACCTGTTTTGAGGTCATCTTTCTAGCATACTAACAGGCTCGGACTGGCCCACAGGGGAATAGGGGAAACTCTTGGTGGGCCTCTGAGCATGGTAAACCTGGAGATGTTTTTTAACTGCATATACATCCTAAGAAGAAGCAAAAAAGCCTAGAAAGAGAGGCATTAAGCAAGAGGCAGAGTATAGGAGGCAGGTACAGTCATTTACAGTAGATGTAGGGTGGGCCTCTAAGATAAACTCTACCGGTGGGCCCAGAATCATCTCCACCTGTGGGTCCTAGGCCACCCTGTCTGACAGTGCATACTAGTATGAGTGACCAAATCTTGGGGGCTAGTCACATACCTTACTTGTTAAGTTTTCCAGCAACAGCAGACATCAGGGGACATACACATGAAACAGACCATACAGGACATTTAATGGGAGAGGGGAATAGATCACTGACGGACGCCTCTGGCAGCGGGTTGTCTTCCACAATAACAAAGGATTGGTTTTGTTGAGACTTAACATGCTCTTTCCTCTCCCACAACATCGCAAGATAGGAGGCCAACATGCAAAATAGATAGTTGGCTGACCCCGATAAAATTGGGGGTTCAGCTATTAGTTTGTATGGACTCCTTTGGGTTGTTGGCAGTTCCTATCATATAAATAGGCAGCTTTATGCATCAAGTGAAGGAATGAAAGCAAGATTTATATCAAGATGTGACAAGATATTCACAGATATTAAGAATTTCTCATACTATATATTTTAAAGATACAAAACACCTGTAATCTCTATGGCTATAGATAGACAGATATGAGATACATATGAAATACATTGATAGATATATAGATATAAGATAGATCAATAGATATGAGATAGATCGATAGATAGATAGCTATGAGATAGATAGAGAGATATGAGATATTGTTAAAATAGAAAAAATAGGGACTTCGGTGCTCATTAAGGAACGTAGTATAAAACACTATATAATGCAACAGTGTTTTATTGGTAAAACTAGGGAAATTTTCCCACAATAAAAACAATAAAACTACAAACTTAACGCTTTTCTCGTGGCACACCCACGCTTCATCAGAAGTATATGTTTGAATGGCCATTTTGGCAGGTATTTATAACAAGCCATTTGCATAATGAATTGGCTATCACGATACTTAACCAACCACTCATTGTTTCAAATGTTTCACATTGTAACAAAGGATCTTAATGGCTACAAAGGGAATCAATCACACCTTTCAATGCTTTCTTACTGAAAACGTTCCTGATTGTAATACATGAATTACGTTAGCTGTAAGTCCATGAGTGTTGCCATATTCCTTCCTGAACCCGTCCGTATAGCGTTCTTCACTTATTAAACCCGCTAATCAGAAAATAGGTACGGTACATATTGGCCTTGTATAACAACATACTGCCTTATATAAAACATCTCTAAACCCTTAATACTGATATTTTATTCCTTTTTATGACCTATTAAATATATGTATACTAAAACACCTTTCACAAAAATACTAAAACAGCAATATAAAAACCGGTGATATGACTTCTAAAGTACATATTGTTCTCTTGTACAAAGTAATCTCAATGAACCAATTTCACCATTTCATTCAAACCCTGCGGTTGGATGGTCCTTAGTGTATACATCCAATACAGCTCTCTCCTCTGTAATTGTTGGAATCTATTTAAAGCATCCTCCTGGATCTGATCAATGGGAGTAATTAACAGATCTCCAAAATTTTGTTTGTTTTTCTTTTTATTGTGGGAAAATTTCCCTAGTTTTACCAATAAAACACTGTTACATTATATAGTGTTTTATACTACGTTCCTTAATGAGCGCCGAAGTCCCTATTTTTTCTATTTTAACTATACTTATTCGCCACGCACTTTTGAACGTGGAGGTCCGGACGACTGGCTGCCATTACCGAGGATTCTAAAAGGAGTGATATATGCTTATGAGAGTTGTGCCTCCGTCATCTGCACAACCACTCCAGGTGAGAACCTACGATTATACAACTTATTTTGTCCGAACTTGCTTTACTATTGTGCGCCCTCTCTCTCTTTTTTTCTTTCTAGATATGAGCTAGATAGATAGATAGCTATGAGATAGATGAGTTAGATAGATAGATAGATAGATAGATAGCTATGAGATAGATAGATAGATAGATAGATAGATAGATAGATATGGGATAGATAGATAGATATGGGATAGATAGATAGATAGATAGATAGATAGATATGAGATAGATAAATATGGGATAGATAGATATGAGATAGATAGATAGATATGAGATAGATATGAGATAGATAGATATGAGATAGATATGGGATAGATAGATAGATAGATAGATAGATAGGAAGATAGATAGATAGATTGCTATGAGATAGATAGATATGAGATAGATAGATAGATATTAGATAGCTAGATATGAGATAGATAGATATGAGATAGATAGATAGATATGAGATAGATAGATAGATAGATAGATAGATAGATAGATAGATAGATAGATAAACAGATTGTGGGGAACACTCTTAGAAGTGTGATCTTCTGTTTGTAGAAGTGGGAGCACCAAATTTTTTGTCTTTGTCTTGTTAAAAGCTCTGTATACATTATAGTATACACTTTACCCAGGTACAGAATAACTCACTGTGAAAGAATATCCAATGCACAGCAATACAATTGAAGTAAAAGATTTGTGTCAGTTTCCCCAAATAATTTCCACCACCCTCCATAACCTATTTTTGAACCAGCCCTATTCTTCAGATCCACGACAGTGTAACATCCCTCCCTCACAATAAAGAGCTATTGAGGTTGCTCACAACAGCATCTGGTGAGATGGCAGCGGGCAGAGCTATTCGGTGTCATAAAATGATATTTGGCAGTGTCCTGTTCCACCTACCAACTGTAGGACTTGTATTTTATAATGTTTGGTCATCAAAGTTTTATAGGGTTTTGTCAGTGAAATAAAAAAGGAATGTTGATAAAGAAAGACAATATTTTAACAGCTTTAACCATTGTTCAGATGACGTCCCCTACAATTCTATGTAAGAAGGGCTAGTTCTCCTTCCCCATATTGTTATACCTTTATAGGTTAGCATCAGGAACCAAGGTTCTGAATTTCAGCACTGTGTGAAAATCAGTAGGCGGGATAGATAGATAGATAGATAGATAGATATGAGAGAGATAGATAGATATGAGATAGATAGATAGATATTAGATAGATAGATATGAGGTAGATAGATATGGTATAGATAGATAGATATGAGATAGATAAATAGATAGATAAAACTGAGGTACATAGAAAGATAGATAGATATGAGAGATAGATATGAGGTAGATATATATTGAATAGATAGATATGAGATAGATAAACATGAGATGATAGACACATAGATAGATATGAGGTAGATAGATAGATAGATAGATTGGATTTTTTCTAGTTTTCATCAGCCCGAGGACCTGAGCTTTATCCGCTGACACCAGCTTTCATATCATATCTCCATTTCTGGGATTTACCAATGATTGTGCTACTCTCCTGATTTGTCTGTCTATTTTATAAATAGACATATAGATAGCAGATAGATATTCTAAAGATAAATGATAGATAGATAGATAAATGCAAGATCGAGATTGACAGATAAATGCAAGATAAATAGACAGACAGATAGATAAAGATAAATGCAAGATAGAGAGACAGATGGACAGATAGATAAATGCAAGATAGACAGACAGATAAAGATAAATGCAAGATAGAGGGACAGATAGACAGACGGACAGATAGATAGATAGATAGATATGAGATAGATAGATAGATAGATATGAGATAGATAGATAGATATGAGATCGATAGATAGATATGAGATCGATAGATAGATATGAGATAGATAGATATGAGATAGATAGATAGATAATATTAGATAGCTAGATTGAGATAGATGATATAGATAGATAGATAGATAGATTGGGATATGAGATAGATAGATAGATATGAGAAGATAGATAGTTAGATAGATAGATATGAGATAGATATAGTATGAGATAGATAGATAGATAGCTAGATAGATTGTTGAGATAGTAATGATATGAGATAGATAATAGACTATAGTTTAGATTTACTCCAACAGAAACAGCAGCACATTCAAAATGAAGGATAAGGAGGCTGCTAGGATACGTAGATGGTAGAGATGAGAGTGAGAGCAACTCCTGCTCTGGTTGACCTGGCCCCACCATGTATGACACAGTTGTCCATTAGAATCGACATTTATAAATTGCTCTCACACTCATGGGGCTTTCCTTCCTCTGATCCACACTTTAGCAACACTTTAACAAATGGGCTGAGCTGGATGGACGTATGTCTTTTTTCGGCCTGACAAACTATGTAACTATGTAATCCTCCATTTACCCTGCAGTAGATATAAATGGATGGAAAAACCTAAGCACCTGCTAGCTATCAGCATATTGCTGCGGGTCTAGGTCCTGGAACCCATACTGGTAATGTTGTGATTGCTCAGGGTCCCAGGAGCTGGCTCAGCTTCAGAAAAGAGGTATTTGGTCTTTGGCATATACTGTAGGTAACAAAGTCTATATATATTAATTTTGCTTATCAAATATGTACCCTGATAGTTTCTGTATATAGTGCTTCCAATAAAAGATGGCTTGATTCTTTCCCAGCAGCTCACATGATGTCCATCTCGGCCTTATCACAGATCACTGGCTCAATCCCAGGAACGGCCGAGCATTGTGATAACATGGAGACAAGCAGCAGCTTAACAACAGAAAGAGTGGCCACCGTCTGTGTTGTAGATACTTGCTTCCTCAAGCAAATGCGACAGACTCAACCTCTAGGTTGAAGTGACAAACCTGCTTACAAATAAGAGAACGGATGGTCTTATCTATTATAATTAAGACATTAATTTCTGCATGTAGATTATATATACCCTGTTTCCCTGAAAATAAGACATCCCCCGAAAATAAGACCTAATGCATTTTTTTTTTATGCAATTCAGAGTTTGGCTGCTTCTGCTGATGTTTGTGATGAAATCACTACAGTATATTAATACAGGTTGACTTTTTTGTTCAACAATAAATGTGAATTATTGTTCATGGGAAGATAAGACATCCCCTGAAAATAAGTATTAGCTCGTCCTTAGTAGAAAAAATTAATATAAGACACTGTATTATTTTTGGGGAAACAGGGTATATCAACAGCATTTAAGGCCTGTAGCATATTAACAGGTTGGTTAAAAAAGACATACATGAAGCTAATTCATCCTGTTATATTGCTGTGTTGATCCAGAAGCAGAAGCTAGTTCATTCTAAAACTCTTTGAAATGTTGTATTATAGTAAAGCTATCTTTCATTATTATATTAATATTCACTGAACATGAACATTTAAAGGGTATCATTTCTATACCAATAGTCAATACCTGGCTTAAAGTATGTTACAGGGTTTCTAGCCTAAAATTCCTTATTTATAATGTTTTGCTTCCATGTATTCCCTCTGTTGCTGCTGGGAATGGGTTCTGAATAGAATTGGTCTCCTTCTCCCTCTGGTAGCAGACAATACAACTCTTCTTATTTCCCCTGCAGAAAGAGTCTTATCAGCTACTACATATACAGGCAGTCCCCGGGTTACGAATGGGATCGGGACTGTAGGTTTGCTATTAAGTTGAATTTGAATGTAAGTCGGAACAAGTATAAATTAAATTAAAATGTAACTTACATGTTACAAGGTTTTTGGTTTTTTTTGGATCGTGCAGGGAAGGGTTTTTACATTTGTTTTGCTGTCTGCGCCCCTATTAAGATTTCTCCTTTATTTTCACCTCATGTGCTGCTGTGGCATGCTGGAACTTGCTGTTCCACAGCTACTATCTGCTGTGGAACATGGAAGTACAAGTGCCAGCATGCCTCTGTTTGTAACTAGGGGACAGATGTGTTGAAACGTTGTAAGTCGAGGACTGCCTCTATACTGTCATGCTACTGCAGAGGCTCTGCTCCTTCCTTGGAAAGCAGAGCATAGACCTATTACTACTGGCAGCTCTGCATTGAACGTGATCGTTCTTAAAGGGGTTTTGCCACAATCTCATTTCATACCTCCTGTATCCAGATCTTCAGCTCTGTGTGCTCAGAAGGGGGCATTTGTGATTTGTTTTAATTGCATATCATGTGATCCAGCAGGATGTCATCACCAGGCCTTCCTTCTCTGTAGTCAAAGAAATGTCTGTTTATGTAAAGCATTGTGAGTAGCTGAGAAGTAAAGTTTTTGCCTGCAGGCACAAGGGTTCTAGGTTCAAATCCCTGCAGGAATCAAACCTGTGGATTTTGTTTCTCTTTATCAATTCTTTTTTTATTTATTTGCACTGCTTGACTAATTACTAAGGAGTACAGAGGATGGGAGTAGAATGACAGCACCTGGGGTTTGAACACACAGTAGCTGCCTGAGAGGAGAGGTGATGTCTGAGCATGTGCGACCAGGAGTGAGGAACTCTCAGCCCTGGTCATATCTCCTGGAGACGAGCTGTAAACAATGGATCACTAAAGGAGCAGCTAAAACAAAAACGGTGCAGAATTTTTAATAATAATGAATGGTGAAAATGTTTATTTCATTTGCAAGCTTCCCACGTCAATTTTACTTTGTGACAAACCCCTTTAACACCATGTAAATGACAAACATTACATTTATTTGTTTTATGATGTCTACAATGAATGTTGTATTCAATGATGAGACAACTGCTTTAAGGTGCAAAACATTGTTTTGAACCTAGTATACTGTATTTTATAAGACACCAAAATCCATGGAAAAAGAGTCACATTTGTTTGGTTTTTAAGGCATTGGCACAGTGAAAAAGTGTTCCTGGAAATTGCTTCAAAATGTTGGCAACTATGGTAGACTGATAACATTATCATTGTAACCAAGAACCCGGTCTGTACAAGCACAGCCCAAACAATTACAAAAATGGTGCCTGGGTTATTGTATCAAGGTTGATACAAAGTTGAGTTCTCAAGTCCCAGCGGTGGTGCAGCAGACAGCTTCACTTCTAATACATCGATGAAATTTGGGGCAAAAACTGTCTGCACCTTTCCTTTGTAGTTTGAGGAAATTTTTCTATTTTATTTCAAAATTGTGGCTGAGCCATAACTAGTGCTTATTGCCACAGGGGAAAAACACCTTAAAAACAACACTGCTATAGCATACACACGGTTCTTTGTAAAGAGGATTAGATTTCTGTCTGAATTGCCACCATAGCCAAAACCATGCAAAACAGCTACATGGGAATACTCCCTGCTGTAATGATTGTCATCCCATGTGCCTC
This sequence comes from Phyllomedusa bahiana, assembly GCA_025379985.1. Taxonomy (NCBI): domain Eukaryota; kingdom Metazoa; phylum Chordata; class Amphibia; order Anura; family Hylidae; genus Phyllomedusa; species Phyllomedusa bahiana. Next base: position 23,197 of record JAODAL010031888.1, on the reverse strand, counting down.
TTATCACAGAGGGAACTTTATTCTCCAGGATTTTGAGCAAGACTAGGGTATGGCACAGTTTATTAAAGGGGTTGTCTCACTACAAGGATTGCTGCTTTTTATGTTAGAGATCTCGCAAAAACAAGTCACTTTGCAATATGTGTCCATTAACAGTGTCCTACCTATTCCTAGATATCCCCTCTTGTATGGGCTGCATCAGCTCCTCAGGTCGCTATAGCAACAGACCTGTTTGATCTCTCCTAATAGGCTGCCAGCACTGGTTGCTATAGCTACAGACCTGTTCAATCTCTCATGATAGGCTACCAGCACTAGTTGCTATAGCTACAGACCTGTTCGATCTCTCCTGATAGGCTGCCACTGCTGGCTGCTATAGCTACAGACCTGTTTGATCTCGCCTCATTGGCTGCAGGCACTGGTCGCTATAGCTACAGACCTGATGTCCTCAGCAGCTCATCACTGAAGGTCAGTAGAAGCAAGTAAAGCTGGTAAACCCTGAATTCAATAACTAAACTGAGAAAACAGAACTGAGGTAAGATGAATCAATGTAGTGAGACAACCCCTTTAAATCTCAATGTACTTATACATAGATCTACTGGTCCTTGTTCTGGTTTTCCACTGGTGACATCACAGGATCTATGTTTTACTATCAGACCTTGGTATGTGTGTGCTTCTACATCAGTATTCTTGGATAAATGTATCAATGCCAGCTTGGGTCAGATCATTGGAAGCGGAGATCATATGGACCTAGGGATGCTGGACCATCAGCTAAATTCTTACCAGTCTGGCATGGGACTATTTGTTTCCACATTGAAGTGCTAGGTTTTCCAAGTCTTTTAAAAACCTCCTCTACTACCTCCCGATATACTAAAATAAAACAAATGAACCCATACTTACTTCTCCCCAGAGGCGTAACTTAAAGCTCCGGTTCCCAGTGCAAAATCAATAACAGGGCCCCCACCTACCATGTGCCGTTTATAATACTGGTATCTTCCTATGCAGTAGAGGGACCTTTGGGCCCCCTAAAGCTCCAGGGCCCGGTAGCGACCGCTGGGCCCCAGTGCAAAAACAATAACAGGGCCCCCACCTACCATGTGCCATTTATAATACTGGTATCTTCCTATGCAGTAGATGGACCTTTGGGCCCCCTAAAGCTCCAGGGCCCAGTAATGACCTACTACCTCTGCACCCCCGATTGCTACGCCCCTGCCACAGTCCCAGATCTCCAGTGTCCCCCCCGGTCTCTCACTGGTGATGTCAGTGATTGGCTACCGCATCCATGAATGAGGGACTGGAAGAGACCCTGAGGCTCTGGCAGTGTTGGGACGGTGGAGATGGGAGAGGTAAGTATGGGTTAATTTTTTATCTAAGCACAGTGGGAGGTGGTAGTGAGGTTTTTAAAAAATTTGGAAAACCCCATTAATACATGAAAATGCAAAAGTGCCTATAACTGGAACCTGTACTACAATGAAGACTGATATACAGTACGAAATATTGCTTACGCTGTCATCACCTATCCCAGGTCTATACCTTCCCCTTCACATGATAGTGTACCTCACACAGGCAGCGAACAATGTAAATATTAAACACACAGATCTTTTATTATGTCTGTCTGCTTTTATGTCTTTTAAACCCTTTATTTAACTTACACAATTTTATAAAGTGTTTAGGTTTGACAGCAGACCGTGCCGCCTGCCAGAGCTGACCTCTGTTAACCTGGCCTCTATACACAGCCCATGCAGTTGTGCCACTAGTAATTGCAAAACTGTTTAAACAAGGCTCTGGTGAAGCATATCAAACGACGGTGCGTACGAGTCCTGTCAAGGGCTGGATGTTTTTTTCTGGGGGTTTACTTGTCAGTTAATAGAGTTTGACCCATCTGTGGACATCTGGCATGTTTCCAAAAGTCAGACAGACCCCCAGCGTCTGGCAATATGACACTTACCGGCTATCCTTAACATTGACATAGGGATCAATAAGACCTAATAACATTGACCATAAAAGGACACAGTCAAAGACCATACTTGGCAAAGACTTTACCAAAGTTACTTGTAAGTTTGCTGTGGACACATGCTATGTGAGAAGGTGATTTAGGAAAGGGAACAAATGCTATTAGTGGGTGAAATGGGGAGGAAGGGATTACTAACGTATTATAATAAATCATTAAAACTGAATCAAGCAAAACTTTTTTTTCTATTATTGTTTCCATTGTGCATATAAAAAAATTCACAGAAGAAAATAAATATCCCATTAAAATGTAGTGTTTAATATATATTTCTCTTAAAACCCCAATATCTGATATAAGGTAGGGCAAAAACAAAAACTCACTTACCCAAGTGTTGTCATATAGGGGTAGGCAGGGCCGATAAGTTTGGGTAGTCCAATTATCATTTATGAAAGGACATGCAGCAGAGGAGCAAATAACAATCCTGTAGGGAAAACAGTTTCTGCCCCTAAATAATCCCTAGTACTGCCTTCTGCAGGAAACCTGCCCCGAAAAGGGCGACCCCAGTATTTATCCCTAATGAAACCTGCAGTCACCCTAATGCAAAAATAAATACATTTAAAGACAAACATAATAATAAATAACCGGCCAAATGCGTTTCCACTGCTTACTAGCCTCAGTCTCCTCATTATCAGCACAAGCAGGGTTACACTGAAAGGAGACACCAATGTGTATGGATAACACAGGATCCATCATTCACAATAGGAGATGTCACAGCTATCTCACTCCTCCTCCCTGCACACTGACTTCTTCCCAGGTCACAGAGCCTAGAAAACTCTCCTGTGGAAGTCAATGGGTCTGCTTCAGTTCACAGGCTCCTATGTCCATGAAGCTGCTGTAAAGCATCTCTCTAAATGTTGTTAAAAGAAGCTCAGGTGAGATGGCTGCCTCCATAATCATATACAGACAACAATATTAAAAAATCAACAGTCAGAAAATAAAAACGGCCATGAAGAAAGGGATATGTATTAGTATCTTGTTTTAATTAATAAAACAAATGACGATAGATTCCCTTTAAGATCTGTCAAGGTTTCTAAGGGACCACGTAGCCCATATACTTCCAGTAGACCTAAAATAGGTGTAAAACAAAAAGTCTGTTTTTCTAACATTGGAAGTATATCTTAGAAAAGTTCTATAATATGAAGTCCTTTAGTGAATTTGGGACACCATTTGAGAACCCATAGTCTTTCAGGCTGGTCATCGCTGATCTCCAGTAAGTCACAGCTACATCATCGATGCACTATGTTGCTCAATCATAGCATTCTGTTTACTGTGTGTAAGTACTATGGCACAGGACTTTTTACTTCTATCCCATTCATCCTGGTTACAAATTACCTATTTGTAATACTCTGTTTTACATTGTAAAGAAGGACAAAGAGTCATAGATCTCCTTAGACCACACCCAAGTGCATTCAGAGCCAGTTGGCAAAAAGAAACTCCTTTGGAATCAAAATTAAAGGTTTTGTTATGCCCGAATGTTATCATAGTATCATATCTATTGCACCTGCTCCAGCATGTGGTCCTTGTTTGTTTTTGATCAAGGTCATCCAGGAATTATATACCCATCGTGGCATGTGTCAAAGTTAAATAATTACAAGAAGGTGCTTAAGACTTGCCTGCCTAGAGAAGAGAGCTTTGGTTCTTAAAAGTTTTATTCCTCCTGAAATAAAAAAGACTAAGGGCCCGGTTATACGGCAATGACAAAGTACCTATGTTTATCCGACTGGTATTTGTCCCGGTTTAGTTGCCTATTCACACGGCCGCAGGGTGTTGGGAAGGCCAGCTTTTTTTTTTCTTTTTTTTCCGCGATGATGAGGAAAGCCCTTCCCATTCCACAATTCACATATTCTGTTCCCGAAAACCGGATTGGAAGAAAGTGCAAGATTTAATGTATTTTCGAGCTGCTTTGCAGTGGGGAACATGCCTAACCAAGTGTATTTATTGGGTAAGAATGTAAACCGTTTTCGTATCTTATCCAGGAAGGCTTGGAGGCAATTAACATGATCACCATCACACCGGTACAGAAGCTGCTCTCCAGAACTACTGTAGACAAAAAGGACATTATTTGGGGATATGTTTCATAAATGCAAGTCCATGGCCACATTAGACATACATGTTAGAAAAATATTCCAATGTATATACTTGACATAGAGACATAATCTGATGTGAACCTAGCCTTAGCTGTAAGGGTACGGCCACACTGCAGCCATAAAACGTCGGTGGGGTTCTGTTTAAGAATCCGGCCGTCATTTTATCATCTTTTGAATGATTTTGGGGGACGGTCCTGTCCACGCAGACTTGGACTGGCCCACAGGGGACTAGTAAAACCCCCGGTGGGCACAGATTCAATGGACAGAACCAGGAGCTGTCTATTTATACTGTAAATAACATCCTCAGAAGAGCAAAAAGCAAAGAAAGAGAGGCAAAAAGCAAGATGCAGATATAAGAGCATCTTGCATCATTTACAGTAACTGTAGGGTGGACCCCTAAAATAATCTCCAACGGCGGGCCCAGAAATAGGTCAACTGGTGGGCCCCTAGAATCCACTCCACCTGTGGGCCCTAGGCACCCCAGTCCGACACTGTGTTCGCGGTTTGTGGATTCGACCATCCCCCAAACCATTGAATAGCACAGTTTCCAGCCGAAAACCATGCAGAATATCATGCATGTGCAGTGGCTACATGGTAGCAACTGTGTGCCTGTGCAACACTATTGGACAAAAATTCAAACCCCACCAAGGACGACATAGATTTGTATGTTCTCCATATGTTTTCATTGGTCTTCTCTTACTATTTCCCCCACAATCCAAAAAATACAGATTAATCTGGAATTTAGACTGTGATCCCCAGTGAGGACAGTGACCAGTGTGAATAATGACCATCTCTGTGAACTATAACAGCACTATACATATGAATATAATAAATAAAATAATAAGTTTCATACCCCTAAAAGCGTTTTTGAAATCTACAAAGAGCTGATATAAAGGATAAGGTGTAAATTAAAAGCCCTTTGCCCCCATTGAAAATCTTTTGGGTGAAACGGGGGGGGGGTTCAAAACAGAAAAGGGCAATCAAAAAGGGGCTCATGATTTTAAAAAAATAGGAACTAGTAAGGGGTGGGGCCCTTATTTTTTGGGGCTTTATGGGGCCCTGAAACGTTAATAGAGATAAAAGGCACCCCGGGGTACAAAGGGGTTTTTTGGCTCGGGCCCAATATTGCTGTTTTTTCCCCCATTTCTCCGTATCTATGCTCCTGCTTTAGTTCATTAGAAATTGCTCCTAGGTGCACAGTAGTGCCAGTAATTTTGCTTACCGCACTGAAAAACGGATTTCTCATGCCCCCCAGGGGTCAGTGACCTGCCTCTGAGCGCGAAACACCCGCATGGTTTGGTGATGAAAGTGAATCTCTTAAAAGGGTTTTCAAAGTCAGTCTCGTAGAAATGCATAGACAAATTTCTTTTCAGCATCAAAAACACTGTGTCTTTCATCCAATCAAAGAGCAGGTCATGTGACCCCCAAAGAGACTGTTCTCAGCCCGAAAAACCCATTAGCTGCAGGGAAACAAAGTTTCCGGGTCTACTGTGAACTAAAAGAAAAATTTTTAAAGGGCCCCTTTTTTCACGGGAGAGGACAAATACCCTGGGTTTTTTCCGAACCGGGATTTTTCCGTTTGTTGCCGTCCCCCCCGGGTGCGGGGGGTGGGCGGCTTTTCTCTGCGATAAGCAGAGAAAAGCCCCCCCCCTTCACATTCACTTGCACATATTATGTCCGAAAACCAGACGGAAAAATGTGCAAGTACAATGGTTTTCGGGCGACCCGCGGACTGAGAAACCGCCGGGTGGAGAACTCGTGCAGTGGGGACTGCTGCACGGGTTTTCCATAGAAGCCCTTTGTGCTCATTTGCGGCCAGTTTTTCAGATGGTCTTCAAAACCGCAAACCGACTGAAACACCGGCCGCACACCCTTGCCGTGGGGACATGGTCTAAAAAACAAAGGAGTAAAAAAAACCAAAAAAAAAAAACCCCGTAGTGGTCTTTTAAATGGTCAAGATCTTAAGCCCCAGGTAAGTTATAGTTTGGAGAACAATACAAAATATTTCCTATCTCCCTGTTGGATGCTCTGGATGTTCTTCTACTATACATTTCTACTATCTATGGTTGTAGAAGTTGTAGAAGAACAGACCTCTTACCTAAACTGTTCGGTTTCATGTAGTTTCAGAACACAAGTTATATAACATCACCATGTTCAACCTTCCCCGACAACATGTCCCTTAGGTTGAAACTCAATAACGGTAATCTAAGACCAGGGGTTTTAGCTTACACATAATGCACAGGATAAAGGAAAAAAACCCTATCAATAAGGAATGCTGTTACTGCTAAACTTTAAGATCTTTGTGATCTGCGGCCGCAAGTGAAACCAACACAGCTGCCCTGTGACGGAACCATATATATCCCTTGGCGCAACACGTAGCCTGATCTTGTCTCGTATCGTTTCTTTCCATTGCCTCTATGGGAAATTTAAAATTTTTCTTAAGTTCAGTTCTAAGTGTGTTCTTTTACATCAATGTTTATTGTTATTAGGAATAATTTCAAAAATGCATTGATTTATTCAGAGTATTGTTACATTTTCCTGTGTTTTTTATTTTTTATTTCATTGGACAAAGGAATGTTTCAATGGTAATAGTTTAGGATCTTGGTGTCACGCTTCCTGAACATACAAAGGCCCCTTTTCTAAAATAACAGTTTTTCAATTCCACTTGGCAAAGCAACAAGGTTAAGTTATTTCAAAACAACTGTTTTGCATAATAAGACAAGGTTTGGACAAAAGAATCGTTCCCGTGATTGCCCCCTAATATCAAAGTCATTGTTCTCTACCCCTCTGTGCTCAGACATACAACATAAATATATCAGGTCCCTGAGCCATAATCGTTTAATATATAAAATAGCCATTTATATGCTGAAAAAATTGATTTTTAGTTTTATTTTTCTTAATATTTTTCATGGGTAATTTGGAGAAGGGCATATAACGTTTGTTAAAGGGATAAAATGTTAAAAAAAACAATTATAGGTGTATTTCAATTCCTAGAAATAAACCCCAATATGCTATAAATAACAATTACAAAATTACCTTTGAAGCATAGAGTAAGAATAGGACTCTACTCATCTGCTGATCATTTAACAGAGAAACGGGAGGATATAGTTAGTACGGTTGAAAAAAGATACGTGTCCATCAAGTTCAACCAAGGGTGGGGAAAATGTGGGTGAAGGGAGGGAGACAATGAGAATAAAGACTTTACCCTGGTCTTTACTCAATAAATCCCATCTGACCCTTCAGTCAGTTTAGTTTATTAGGGACTTGCTATAGGGTCATTAGAGTACAGACTGAGGGGTCACCCTTACTAGGGCAGGTACTCCACAGAGGGACAGAAAGGAGAACAAGAGAGATGGTTAAACAAGGACTATAATGTTCATCGGTTTGACATTTAACACAGAATCAGCTACCAGGTGGATATGAAAATAAGGACTAGACGCTAGTCTCAGCTGAATGGAACTTATCTGAACCTATAGTTGGTTACATTTATTAGAGGCTTGCTATAGGGTCACTGGGGTCTGTAGGGTCATGCTTTTTGGAGCATAAGTAGTAACACAGCCAATATACTCCCCATGGACTCAAGAAGGATAGTACGAAATGCCAGTTTTTACTAACATTAGAGGTTTAGATAAAAATAAGTCTATAGTTTGTAACCCTTTTTTGATGCTGGGACACCATGTGAGAACCCACAGTCCTTTATGTTGGGACAGAAAAGAGACCAAATCTGGTCTCCATGGAACCCATGTGACTCCAGTCTTGTCTCCATGGAACCCAAGTGACTCCAGTCTTGTCTCCACGGAACCCATGTGACTCCAGTTTTGTCTACACAGAACCTATATGACTCCAGGCTTGTCTCCATAAAACCCATGTGACTCCAGTTTTGTCTCCACAAAAGTCATGTGACTTCAGTCTTGTTTCCATGGAACCTATGTGACCCCAGTCTTGTCTCCATGGAACGTATGTGACTCCAGTCTTGTCTCCATAAAGCCCATGGGACTCCAGTTTTGTCTCCACAAAAGTCATGTGACTTCAGTCTTGTCTCCATGGAACCTATGTGACTCCAGTCTTGTCTGAATGGAACCCATGTGAATCCAGTCTTGTCTCCATGGACCCTATGTGACTCCAGTCTTGTCTGGATGGAACCCATGTGACTCCAGTCTTGTCTCCATAAAACCCATGTGACTCCAGTTTTGTCTCCACAAAAGTCATGTGACTTCAGTCTTGTCTCCACAAAAGTCATGTGACTTCAGTCTTGTCTCCATGGAACCTATGTGACCCCAGTCTTGTCTCCATGGAACCTATGTGACCCAGTCTTGTCTCCATGGAACCTATGTGACCCCAGTTTTGGCTCCATGGAACCTATATGACCCCAGTCTTGTCTCCATCTGACCTTCCGATGGGTTTAATTTGTTATGGACTTGCTATAGGTACTCTGCTGAGTGACAAAAAGGAGGGCAAGAGAGAGGATAAGACAAATGCTATAATGTTCATCAGTTTGACATATAATATAAAACCAGCTACCAGATGGATATGAGAATATGGACTATACCCGGTCACGGCTCTATGGAACCCATCTGACTATTTGGTCGGTGCCATTTATTAGGGACTTGCTATAGATCACTAGGGTGCAGACTGACCTACCTTTATTGGAAAAGTTCTCTGCTGAGGGACAGAAAGGAGAGCAGGAGAGGGGCTAAAAAGGACTTTACTGTTTACTGGCTTGACATTTAACACAGAACCAGATGTTAGGTGGAAATGAGAATAAGGACTTTACCCTGGCTCAATGAAACCTCGGTGGGTTTAATTTATTAGGGACTTTCTTTAGGGCCACTAGGGTACAGACTTCAGGGTCATGCTTTTTGAGGCAAGTACTCTGCTGAGGGACAGAATGGAGGGCAAGGGAAGGATTGTACTGTTTATCTTCTTGACATTTAACACAGAACTAAATACCAGGTGGTATCCGGTCTATATAAGGACTATACCTGGTTTTGGCTCCATGCAACTTATCTGACCCTTTAGGCACGGTGCACTGAATAACCAGAGGGTGAGTAATACCACTTTTTCTTACATTTCAAAGGCTGATACACCTTCTTTTTCAGGTTGCTAGGTGTGCATCTGGCTCTTTGTCCAGCTACTCCCTTCTATCTATTATGTCTTTCATGTGGACTTCTGTCTAATGGACTTTTACCTCTGGAAGACCATGAGTATACCATATTCTATTTATGAAAATGTTTGCAATGCATTTAACAATGGATATGTAAATTTATTAAAATGTGCAGAAATGTATTACTTTGAAAGGTCTATTGAATATACAGTATTGAAGATTGCTGCATGAAGGCTTGGAGAAGGCTCTATAGACGGAAGCTGTGGTTCTCTATTATAGCTGTGGACTGGCGTTTATTAAAATTTTTGGTTACCTTTTAAATTCCCTGCTGTTCCTATGCATCTGGCACCATGGTCCCCATCATATCTTGCTTATATCATCAATGTAATGACTTGTCATACATGGAGTAACCGAAGAAGTGACATTACATATTGATGGGACAACAGTATCTGTAGCAAGAGGACCTCGTAGAATGAATGACAAATATAGTTTTAGTTATTTGGTTCAGGTTAGGAAAGCTCCTTATTGAATACACAACATAAGACTTAGAGGAGCAGCTATTTGGGGGGTGGGGTGAACAAAGAGGTAGCAGTTGCACCCAAGCCCTGGCCAAAAGGCAACTTAGCAGCATAGGAAGAAAACAGTATTATAAATACTTTTATTGATATACAATATTGTAATATAATAAATAGCACATTTTTAGGGGGTTGCTGTTACAGGCTTCAAGTTATGAGGATACATATATATCCCAAGAACACAGATGTGGTTGACATAGGTATAACTAGATGCTCCCATTGGCCAGTGCAAATATTTGCACCTTGCGAACTGATAGGACAGATGGAAGTTTTAATGAGTCAGAGTATATACATAATAGCTACCATATCTCTCCCCCCCCCCCCCCCCCCCTTGGGCCACATGTATGAAAACTGTCTAAGTCTAAAATTCACTTTGTTGCCCATAGCAACCAATTAGCTTCCCTTTCATTTTTTCAGAGCACTATATGAAATGAGAGGGGCATTCTGATTGGTTGCTATGGGCAAGAAAGTGAGCTTTAGACCAAGACAGTTTTCATACATGTGGCCCCTTCTGTTTTTTCTCTCCTATGGAACGTAGGACAGGTGGAAGGTTCAGACTGTCTCCTTAAGATAAGCATATTTCTGTGTTAAGTAGAGAACCTTCATGTTATAGTGGGGAATAAGATGCTTCCTTTATTATTCTGGTCATCTCCTAACACCTATATTCTGCTGTATGGAATCACTTAAAGGGGTTGTCTCACTACATTGATTCCTCTCACCTCATTCCTGTTTTCTTGGTTTCACTTTGAATTCAGGGGCGTTTACTGGTTTCTACTAGGCTGCAGTAGAAGCCAGTCTGTAGCATTGCAACAGTGCTGGGAGCCATATAGAGATCAAAACACTTCTGTTAAACTATAGCGACCATGGGTGGCAGCCTTCATAAGAAGAACAGGTCAGTAGCTAAGCGACTGAGGGGCTATGCAAGCCCGCAAGAGGGGTATCAGAATAGGTAGGACACTGTTAATGGACACATATTGCAAAGGGACTTGTTTTTGCAAGATCTTTAACATAAAAAGAAGCAGTCCTTGTAGTGAGACAACCCCTTTAAAGGTTCTTAATTGATGCCTTCTTTAGGTCAATTCTGAGTTCTGTTCGAGTAGTCCCTCCCTAGGTTCTGCTTGTCATATCCCTATATTGTACTAATGGAAAAGATGCCAGGGAAGCTTAGGATTCACAATATAAATCTGTTTCCCTTAGTCCTTCCAGCAGCCCAATGCTCCCACCCTAGAAATTATCCTAGAAAGCCTAAACTACAAAAAAAAAAAAAATTGCACAAGGGGTAGAGTTTGGGGACTAATATATGGTATACTCCTCCTCGTTGAAATTTCCATCTGTCCTATCAGTTCGCAGGATGGAGAATTTCCTGGTATTTTGCTGCTGAAAAGACTAAGGGAAAATAGATTTACATTCTAAATCCTAAGCAACCCTTTTTTTTAAATATGTTGCAACATTTCAGGTTGCTGCAAGATCCAACAGAAAAAAAAACATACATTTTCATAGCTTGGTGATACAACCGGGTGCTGGTTTTGACGACAAATATTACATTTTTTGTAAATGTGCTCCATTGTATTTTGCTTTCTGTCACCCCAGTATTTTATATGTGAAATTTCGGAGAAGGGCTGTACTGTCAGTGTGATGAGAGAACTATGAAGCTTAAAGGGGTTGTTTCACTACATTGAATCATGTTACCACAGTCCTGTTTTCTTGGTTTCACTTTGAATTCAGGGACGTGTTTACTGGCTTCTACTAGGCTGCAGTAGAAGCCAGGTCTGTAGCTATAGCGACAAGCACTGCCAGCCTATAAGGTGAGAACGAACAGGTCTGTAGCTATAGTAACCAGCGCTGGCAGCCCATCAGGATAGATCAAGCTGGTCTGTAGCTATAGCAACCAGTGGAAAACCAGAACAAGGACCAGTAGATCTATGTATAAGTACATTGAGATTTAAAGGGGTTGTCTCACTACATTGATTCATCTTACCTCATCCTTTTTTTCTCATTTAGTTTTGAATTCATTTACTTGCTTTACTGACCTTCATGATGACTCGAGGACAAAAAGTCTTGCTAAGCGCCCCGTGCCTGCAGCCATGGGCGAGATCAAACGGGTCGAGCTATGGCGCCAGCAGTGGAGCCTATCGGGAGAATCGAACAGGTTGTAATAGCGAAGCACGGCAGCCTATCATGAGATTTTTGAACAGTCTGTAGTTAGCAACCATGCTGGCAGCGGTCAGGAGAGATCAAACAGGTCTGTAGCTATACGAAAAGGGGGGCTGAAGCAGCCCATCAAGGGGGGAATTAGAATGGTGGGACACTGTTAAGGGAAACATTATTGAAAGGACTTTTTTTTGCAAGATCTTTAACATAAAAACAAAAACCCTTGATGAGACACCCCTTTAATTATGATTTTTTTTTTGTTTAAATGTCATGCAAAAATATTATTTCCTTGAAGAACAATATTGCACGTAGAATTACTCAGCTATTTGTTTGTGCAGCAATGAGAGAAATGGGCCTTTCGGTCGTACTATCTTGGAAGGCCCCATAATCGTGTGTGTGAATCTGTAACAGGAGATGTCAGAATGTGCTGCTCTACGTCTATATTTAGGTCGAGCGGCAGACATACTGTATTACTGAAAAAAAATAAACTTCCAGGAGGGGATTCAGTGTCCACGTGACACACGAGTAGTACTGATTGAATTTTCTAGATGTCTGTGTAAACTTTTTATAGCAACGTACGCGGCCCACAGCGCTCACACACCTCACTAAATAAACAGGGGTTCTACGCTATCAAACACGTTAGTTGAAAGCAAGTGGGGTTTCAATTGACTTTAGGAAAACAGCATTGAGTTGGGTAACAAAAAATCCAAAAAGGGTTAAGACGTTATTCCATTTTAAATTTTAGACACACGCAAAGCCCATCTGGGTTTTTTGATTTTTGTTTAAAAAAAAAATGTTTTGATAGTGTTAAAAAAAATTGTGTAAAAATCCTTTAAAAAAATAAAAATTTCTGTATTAGATTGTGTAATAAAGTTTGTGTTTTTCTATCATTGTCGCTATTGATATAAGGATATTTATTGTGATTTTTAATGACATTTTTATTTATTTATTTCAAAGGGGTTGTCTCACTACAAGGATTGTACTTTTATGTTAAAAGATCTTTTAAAAAAAGCAATTTGGGATAACGTATTCCATTAAAAAGTGTCCACTTTCCAGATACCCCTTTTGTTGGGCCATTTACTCCTTGTCACTATAGTACAGACCTGTTTATCCCTCATGATTTGGGGCCCCGCACTGGCCTAAGTTACAGGGGCCTGTTCATCTCTCAATAGGGTGCCCGCACTGGTGTATAGCTACAGGCCTTTCATCTCTCATTACTGCCCAAGCACTGGGTTTTGCTATAAGCTTACAACCTTTCAGTCTTCAAGATAGGGGTGCCGCACTGGGCCAAAAGTTTCAGACCTGTTAGTCTCTCTGAAAGGGTGCCAGCACTGTCGCTTAGCTACGACCGTTCTTCCCCTTTTAGGCCCCAGCATGGGACTATAGCTACAGACCTGTTCAGTTCTCTCATGATAGGCTGCCAGCACTGGTCGCTATAGCTACAGACCTGTTCAGTCTCTCATGATAGGCTTCAGCACTGGTTGCTATAGCTACAGAGCTGGCTTCTACTGCAGCCTAGTAGAAGCCAGTAAACACGCCCCTGAATTCAAAGTGAAAGCAAGAAAACAAGACTGAGGTAAGATGAATCAATGTAGTGAGACAACTCCTTTGAATTCATTTATTTTTTCAATTGTAATTGATTTTACACTTACGGGATGTTCACACGGCGTTTTTTAGATGAGTGTTTGGATCCGTGTTTTGGAGCCAAACATGCATCTAATAACGTGCAGTAGGATCTACATTGCTTTCAATATAAAACACACATCGGCATTCAGACAAGTGATAGCCAATGTGTGTTTTACATGCGTCTTTCTGATCCGTTCAAAGAATTGACATGTCAGTTCTTGATCCATTTGACGCAGCAAAGACTATAGGGTGTGTTTCTGCTGCACAGAAAATGCATCCAAACACACAGCACACTTTGGGATGTGTTTGATGCAGCGTTTTTCAATCCGGATTGAAATATGCAATGGGAACATACCCTTAGGCTACAGCCACACGGCATAGACAAAATACCCGTTGGATTCTGTTTAAGAATCCGGCCGGTAGTTTATCATCTTTTGATGGTTTTGGGGGACGGTTCTTTTCATGGTTTGCGGATTCGCCTGTCCACCTTAAGAATTGAATAGCACACACTACACTCTTAAACCGGGCAAAAGATTGTGCATTTTCCAAGTTTTTCAAAATGAAAATCCACCCAGTAGAAAAACCGTGGACTACTGGCCGAATTTTCTATTAAAGTGTATGGGAAGGGTTGACAGTTGGTTTTCAGATGTTTTTCTAATTTGAAAACAATCTTAAAATCCGACCAAAAATCTTTTCTGTGTAGACGTTCCCTTACTAGTGTCTAAGCTGCATAGGAAGCAGAGATGAGGGCGACATGTATAATTTTTGGCACTTAGACGCTGATTTTTATGCGCATTATCATAGTGTAGAATGCACCTGAATTTATTAACCCGGTCTACTGCGAGTCATAAATCAGTTGTCTTCTAGAATAAAGACGACAATTCTGGCTCAGGTAAACCATTTCCATACATTAGGCACATGACCCATTGGTTTTATTGGGCATCATATAATGCTTTATCTATCCTGCTGCCATTTAGTCAAAGTAGAGTGCAGCTAAAAACTCATCGGGAAGACCAAGCATTTCCATGTATTACGCAGATGACCCATTGGTTTCATTGGGCATCATACAATACTTAATTTTTCACGTTACCATTTACTCAGAATAGAGTGCTGCTAAAACTCATTGGGGAGAACCAGCCTCGCCATGTATTACGCATGTGACTGATTAGTTTCATTGGGCATCATGCAATGCTTCATTTCTCATGTTACCATTTATCCAGAATAAAGTGCTGCTAAAAACTCATTGAGAAGATGAAGCACCTCCATGTATTACGCAGATGACCCATTGGTTTAATTGGGAACCATGCAATGCTTTATTTTTCATGTTACCATTTACCCAGAGTAGAGTGCAGCTAAAAACTCATCAGGAAGACCAAGCACCTCCATGTATTATGCAGATGACCCATTGGTTTCATTGGGCATCATACAATGCTTAATTTTTCACATTACCATTTACTCAGAATAGAGTGCAGGTAAAAACTCATCGGGAGCCCTAACAACTTGGTACCAACAACAAATTTTACAAGGAGAGCCACCCATATAACCCGGTGTGAATATGCAGATATGGGAAATCTGGGGGTCACGCGCTACTCACCCGCTTGCTTTCATGCATTGTGAGGATTCTGGGGCTCATGCGGATTCTTACCCACTCTATAACAGAAATTAGTCTAACGTACAGGATTGTCTTGCTCTCTCTCGTGTGGCCCGTGGAGGGATATAATACATATTGGCGGTACGCTTATGCCAACACAATGTATATCCAATTTTGGGTCATCGGTGGCAAAAGGCGTGCCTGTCCGTGTCATATTTTAGACCCTGTTTCTAGAAGGTTTACAAATTAAAATAGGTCACGGCTAACCGGGGTCTGCTATATTCGCAGTGGCGCGGCCGAGGGGGAGAGAGAAGACACAAGAACTCCAGGTTGAGAGCTCCAGGTTCTACCATTTATTGTTTTTATATTCTTTTGTGAATGTTGTTGTTAACCTGTTTGGGAAAAAAAGAAAGAAAATGTGGACAGTTCCTACTTTTGAATGTTTAAATGATAACTAATACTGTGGATGACCAATGTTTTGTTAACCATTGCTAACTATCTAATAATAACTTTTGGAAGTGTCCAATAAAATACATTTGAAAGAAAAACTCATCGGGAAGACCCAGCACCTCCATGGTATTACGCAGATGACCTATTGGTTTCATTGGGCACCATGCAATGCTTCATTTCTCATGTAACCATTTACCCAGAGTAGAGTGCAGGTAAAAACTCATTGGGAAGACCAAGCACCTCCATGTATTACGCAGATGACCCATTGGTTTCATTGGGCACCATGCAATGCTTTATTTCTCATGTTACCATTTACTCAGAGTAGATAGAGTGCAGGTAAAAACTCATTGGGAAGACAAAGCACCTCCATGTATTACGCAGATGACCCATTAGTTTCATTGTGCATCATGCAATGCTTTATTTCTCATGTTACCATTTACCCAGAGTAGAGTGCAGGTAAAAACTCATTGGGAAGACCAAGCACCTCCATGTATTACGCAGATGACCCATTGGTTTCATTGGGCACCATGCAATGCTTCATTTTTCATGTTAGCAAGACCCATTGGTTTCATTGGGCACCATGTAATGCTAGATTTCTCTTGTTGCCAAATATCTAATAGATGCCAAGTTTATGTCTAGGACCAACACCTATTTCGAGAACAGAGGTCTTATCCCATATCTGCATTCTTGCCTCAGCCACAGTGAACTTGGCTTAGTAGCCACCTCTTCATTTGCAGTGGCCGTGAATGATGGGGGTTGAAGAGCCTGTCATTTATCCATAGGTAGAACTTGCATTTATGAGGCATTTCATAAATGTCTGAGATGGGAATACCCCAGGTGATAGAGGAGCAAGAACTGAGCAGATTTATATATAGTTTTGTGGGAAAAGATTCAGTAGAAATTGTGATTTACTGTATTTATTTAACGTCTTATTCTGGGATAAGGAGTCCAGTGGGCGGTGCTATCAGTGACTGACAGTTATCTGTATATTTATACTCATACAAGTAAGGTTGTCAATCACTGATAAGACCGCCCACTGGACTCCTTAACCCAGAATAATTAGGGATTTAAAAGGATAATCTCCAAATTCTACTGAATCTTTACTTACAAAATTAAATATTAATCAGCTCAGCTTCCTCTGCTATAGAACGTGCTGTCTACAAGTTAGATCAAATGTTTGATGCAGCCCCTGAAACATAGTTATAAGTTGCAGTACTGGAAAATACCTAATACAGTGTCATGTACAACAAATTGCCCTTAGATGGTGCAACCCTTTGGCATGTGCTCTGCAGGACCGATGCATTTGCTGGCATTTGCCTAATAAGTGGCAATTTTATCTGTGTCCCTTGTAGTATCTGATTTCTGCTCTGTTGACATTGTTCTTAGTGCATTGCTTTAGAACTGGACATCCAATAACATTTCCAAGAAATAAACACTGATTCCTGCACATGGCAGTAATTGAAGCCATACAGTCTCTTATAGTCTAGAAAAATAACATGCATTGGAAATGGAGAATTGTGTTTGACTTGCAGGTGGAAAAACAATGTCCCCTCCGTTTGATCTCCTAAAATTAACAGTTGCTGCAGTGTGAAATGTGATCTTACCCACTGTTACATGTCTTGAGATCTGGAACGTAAACTATAGGATTACATAGGAAAAAGATAATAAAAAATGAATTCAATAAATGAAACAATTCTCTGGTGTCCCCTTTATACAAACGTTAAATTTATTCAGAATTTAGATATATACTTCTATGAGGGTAGACATTTAAGACATTGATATAAAATCTATCCTTAGGATGGACCCTTTTAACTCCTTATTGACTCGGTGTGTTCAACCTTAAAAGGGTTTTCTCACCATGCTGTTCCATTGAGTCACAAGCAGCCTTTCATACTGTGTCTCATCAAGCTGTGGGTGGTTCTATAGCAGTGATAAGCATATTATGCTCCCCTATAACTATCTGAGACATTACAAAGACATAAGTGCAGGGGAGTTAATCTTCAGTAAATAAAGCTACAGGTGCTCAGAGGAGTGAAAGCAATTGCTTATCTGTAAACAAAAGCTAATCTTTTTAGAGATAAAGGGCCACATTTATGACATTTTGTGTTTAAACGCCAAATTTCATGCGCATTAAAATAGCATCAAATGCACCTGATTTATGAACCTGCTCTACAGCGGATCATAAATCAGGTGCATTCTAGCGCTAAGATGACACTTCTGGCTCTAGTATACCACTTTGAAAGTGGTATACCTGTTCCAGCAGTAATGCGCCTAGAATTGCCTTAGCAAAGCTATAAATCTCTAACTTCGTACAGTTCTAATGCGCCCCACCTCCAGCACGCCCTCCGAAATCAGATGCATTAAAAAGTGCCGTGGGCAATGTAAAAATATAGGGAACGGGGCTGTGCCAGTTTTCGGGCTGAAAAGACACCAGACTTGTGGAGCAGCCCGGTTCATACATGTCGCCCAAAGACTCTGCCGAGAGTGAGCTCCGCCCATGCTAAAGTCACTCCCTGCTCTCTGTCTAATCAGGAGGGGAGATATTGACGGTAACCAGAGAAACCTGCGTGCACTCAAAACAGTTAAAATCTCTCTTATCTCATGACCAAGGAAAAATCAAAAAACTAATGTATTTGGAAAAAGTCTTCAACTAACTGTCCCTACATGCTGAAAGCTAATTTTGTAGTGAGAAAACCCCTCTAACAGCCACAAAACATTTTTAGCAATTTGTTTTCTTGCTTGGCATCAATGTAGCTATATGAGTGCTTCTTGTTTTGCATTGTATTTCTCAATGACTTTGATGCCATATTAACAGAGTCTGATAGGTGCAGGTCCCAGCTCTCAGAAACGGGCCTCCAAAAGTGTCGCCTCAGAACAGAGAGCCGGTCACCCTTGCGAATGACTCTCCATTCTGTATTGAGAACTTCCATAGAACAGAATGAAGAGTCATGTGCAAGTGTGACCAGCTCTTTATTCTGAGCTGATTACTTTCGGGTTCCCATTCCTGAGATAATTGTGGATCCCAGAGGTGGGACCCACACCTATTAGTCTATGGTGGTAACACCCCTGTAGTGGTATAAGTTATGCATGTTGATTAGCGCTCCTTATCCATTTTGATGGTGCCCGTTCCTATCTACATTTCAAATATATGATCGCTGGTGTCCCCAATGTGGAAGCTGCGACCGCTTGCTACAACAATACAATACTTGCCCACTGCCTGTTCTTATGAGTTGTTCCCACCATAGACTGTGATAGCATATTGATAGGATATGCCATGAAAGTCTGATAGGTGAGGGACCCAACTCTGGAACATGCGTCTATCTCAGGAACTGGCCCCCGAAAGTTCTGGCTCAGAACAGAGAACCGGTTGCGCTTGCACTCGACTCTTCATTCTGTTCTTTGGGAGTTCTGAATACATTTGAACACACTGCTCCCCTGAACTAAAAAACTCCCATAGAACAGAATGGAGAGAGGTGCAAAAGTGCAACCATACTGAGCCGTAATGTTCGGGAGTCTGTTGCTAAGTTAAGTGGGACCTGCACCTGTCAGACTCTGATAGTATATCCTAGTAATATACTAGTAATATCAAAGTCTATGGTGGGAACACCCCTTTAGTGGTATAAGTTATACATGATGATTAGCTTTTCTCATTTATTTTGATGGTGCCCGTTCCTTTCTACATTTCAAATATATGATTGCTGGGGGTCCCAATCTGGAAGCTGATACTGCTTGCTACAATAATACAATACTTGCCCACTGCCTGTTCATATGAATACATTAAAGAGAAATGTTGTTCCCACCATAGACTGTGATGGGATATTAATAGGATATGTCATTAAAGTTTGGTAGGTGCGGGACCCACCTCTGGAACCTGCGTCTATCTAAAGAAAGGGCATCTGAAAGTTAAGGTTCAGAACAGAGAACCGGTTGCGCTTGTGCACGACTCTTCATTCTGTTCTATGGGAGCTGCTACTACTTGCTAGGGTGATTGAATCTTGTCCACTGCCTGTCCTTATGAACACATTAAAGAATTGTTCCCACCATAGACTTTTATTGATAGGATATGCCATCAAAGTGTGATAGGTGCAGGTCCCATCTCTGAAACCTGTATCTCTGGACCCGGTTGTACCTGGTCGTGCTTGGTCACAACTCTCCATTCTGTTTTTGGGGAGTTCTGAGTACAATTGAACACGCTGCTCCCCTGTACTGGGAACTACCATAGAACAGAATGGAGAGACGTGCGCAAATGCAACCAGCTCTCCATTCTGAGCCGTAACTTTCATATGCCTGTTCCTGAGGTAATTGCAGGTTCCAGACATGGGAACCGCACCTATCAGACTTTGATGGCATATCCTAGCAATATGCCCTAAAAGGCGTAACTTGAAGCTCCAGGGCCCTAGTGCAAAAAGTGAAAGGGGCTCCCCAGTTACAATGCGCCACTTACAATGCTGGTATCACCTTATGTAGCAGGAGAGCTTTTGGGCCCCCTCCGGTTGCAGGGCCCGGTAGTGACTGCTACCTCTGCACCCCCTATAGCTACGCCCCTGCCAAAAAACTCAATGGTGGGAACACCCCTTTAAAGAAGTTGTCTCACTACATTGATTCATCTTACCTCAGTCCTGTTTTCTTGGTTTCACTTTGAATTCAGAGGCATGTTTACTGGCTTCTACTAGACTGCAGTAGAAGCCAGGTCTGTAGCTATAGCAACCAGTGCTGGCAGCCTATCATGAGAGACCAAACAGGTCTGTAGCTATAACGACCTGAGGAGCTGATGCAGCCCATACAAGAGGGAATATCTAGGAATAGGAAGGACACTGTTAATGGACACATATTGCAAAGTGACTTGTTTTTGCAGGATCTTTAACATAAAAAGCAATCCTTGTCTGCACTACAGGTTTATCGTGATATGATATTTGCTTACATTATCTTTTGTAGTCCGATTGTTGGGCATGAGAACATGAGCATTGTATAATCTCCATTACCATGCCTTATCTGTTTTAAGGTAAGTTCACACGGCTTAATTGTGGGGTGTACAGTACGCCCCGCAATTACGCCGGATGTTTGCGGAGTCGCGCTGATCGGCGCGTACACCCGCGACGCGGGGTGGCTGGCAGCCCGCCGGCCCCATAGACAGTGCCGCATAGAAAGTGCCGCGAATAAGTGACGTCACTTCTCTCCCCGCGTATACAATACGATCGTATTATACGCGCGGGGAGAGGATGCGTAATCGTAATGATTGGGGCGCATTTTGCTCGTATTAGAATGCAGTACGCCGCGAAATGCGCCCCAAAATAAGGCGTGTGAACATAGCCTTATATGTGACAAAAGCTGTTACTCCTGTTTTTTTCTGTTATGTCTCTTTAATAAAACATTACTGAATAGAAAAAAAAAAGCAATCCTTGTAGTGAGACAACCCCTTTAAGGATCAGCAGAGGACTTGGACCCCCCATTCGTGTGATCAGCGAGGGTCCCAGAGACTACACATTGTTCTCCCTAGGCTTTACAAATCTTACACGGAGATACTGCCTTCAATGACGAATTCAATAAAAGTTCTAAATGAAATTAAGACTTCACCTTCTCTTCACTTAGGATTTACAATCTATTTCGGGGCTAAAGTTCTGCACTTAGTAGAAAGTTTACAAGATACAAGAATTCCATTTTACTGAAAGAAAAAAAGCGTAATGTAAAGTGTGCCCTGAAATAAATATTGTCCGGGCTACACGTGGAGTTCAGCGTTCAGACATGAAATATATCAGGCTGTGGTTTACGGTTACACATGGAAGATGGCAGAAACCTTGGAACACCCATACAAGGTAAAGTGTCTCTTTTCTTGTAAAAACGCAGAAGAATCATAGATCCTATTTCCTTAACTATTATCAGCACGTTTGTATATGTTCTAAAGAAAACAAGGACAGATGCCAGCCGGAGGGATTACCCAGGCAGCATAATCTTTAAACTTTTTTTTTTTTTTCTGACCAGAAAGCCTCGGACAATAAATCACTACTCAAGCCTGCACTTCTGGGCTGCTCCTACTGATTCCATGTAACCTATCACCATACATAAACACTTTATTCTACTAATGTATACTTAAGTAGCCACCCAAATAGTGGCCCTGAAGAGACATCTGTAACAAAGTAGGGCACTTTGCACTACATAAAATCAAGACATGACGGGTTTTAGACAAGCATATGATAACTGTTACTGGATACTCAATTAATAGAGTTGCTTTCAAATTATATTTCATTTCTTTCTATACATTAACAGTTATTGTGGAGAAAAGGCTGAAATATTCAGGGTTGCACTGGGGTGCCTAGGGCCCACCCACTGAAGTTGACTCTTGGGGTTTATCCAGGGGCGTTACTAGAATTCACAGGTCCCCATAGCAAGCTGAGATGAGGCCCTACCAGCTAATGACAATAAGCTAAAACTGCAGCATAAGTAGTAATAATTAAAGGTATAAATAATACCGTCATATGTCAGGGAAGCCACATAGTAGAGCTGGAGAGCAGCTAGATACTTCTCCACTACAAAAAGGAACCTGAGTGGGGCCCCCTCAACCTTTGGGCCCCATAGCAGTCGCTATGTCTGCTATGGCTATAGGTACGCCCATGGGTCCACCAGTGGAGCTGATTCTTGAGGTTCCACTAGTGGAGCTGATTCCTGAGCCCACCAGTGGAGCAGATTCCTGGGCCCACCAGTGGAGTTGATGTTTGAGGGTCCACCAGTGGAGTTGATTTTTGAGGCTCCACCAGGGAGCTGATTTCTGGACCCACCAGTAGAGCAGATTCCTGGGTCCACCAGTGGAGCAGATTCCAGGGCCCACCAGTGGAGCAGATTCCTGGGCCCACCAGTGGAGTTGATTTCTGGGACCTACTAGTGGAGTTGATTCTTGAGGTCCATCAGTGGAGTTGATTCTTGGGGTCCATCAGCGGGGTTGATTCTTGGGGCTCACCAGTGGAGTTGATTCTTGGATCCACCAGTGGAGTTGATTCTTCAGGTCCACCAGTGGAGTTAATTCTTGGGGCCCACCAGTCGAGTTGATTCTTGGGGCCCACCAGTAAAGTTGATTCTTGGGGTCCATCAGTGGAGTTGATTCTTGGGGCTCACCAGTGGAGTTGATTCTTGGGGCTCACCAGTGGAGTTGATTCTTGGATCCACCAGTGGAGTTGATTCTTCAGGTCCACCAGTGGAATTAATTTTTGGGGCCCACCAGTAGAGTTGATTCTTGGGGTCCATCAGTGGAGTTGATTCTGTGGACCCACCGGTGGAGTTCATTTTTGGGGCCCACCAGTAGAGTTGATTCACTCCAGAAGATAAATGACATCCTATCCCTGATGATAATACGATGACTGCAGACACTGCCCTACGTGTACAGAACACAAGCTTAAAAATTATTTGCACAAAACATAAAGAGTCATCTTATTATTGGTGCTCAGTGTGAAAACTGGATGATTTCAGGATTTTTTTTTTTTTTAAATATTGATACTGACAAAATATTTTCCAAATCTCTGAAACCTCTAAGCAGGCGCAGTGTTGTGCCTCTTTGGAGGTGGCGCCATGCAAAGCATAGCTTCCTTTACTCTTGTTCTGGACATATCCACTTATTTT
>JAODAL010031887.1:0-47789 GCA_025379985.1 Phyllomedusa bahiana | reverse complement strand
CTCCCTTGGAAAAAAGTCAGGCCAATTCCATATAAATACGGTAAATATACATTTATTTTACATTAATATAACTCACCATTGGCTAAGAAATGTTTTTTCAATTCTGAGTTATGAAATGTTAGTTTTTACTTATTTGTTTACCATATTAATATATTTAGTTGGGCTATGACTACCTAAGATTTGCACTGAGCTTACAACAATTGCCCAGATGTGACAAAAAAAATAACTATAACAACGGGTGTTCATAACACTGTGAGATGAATCTTTCATGCGGTCTCATGTAATAAAGGGCAGTGTTCAGTGAACAGTAGATTTATGATGAATTTTGAAATTTTTGATACCGAAACAGGTGAAGAGAAGCTGGAATTACCATCCATAAAAGTAAACAGGATACGTGGTACAACTTAGTGAAGACAATTTGGCTCTAAAAGTGACAGAAAAAAAATTGAGAGGCTAAAATGCTTCATTCCTGTCAATGGCTAACTGAAAAGATGAGGACAGCATAGCTATAGCAGGTACAGCGGTAGCAGCTTCTCTAGGGCCACTTTGACACATAAGAAGACACCGGTATTGTAAATTGCACATGGTAACTGGCAGGAACCCACTACCACTTTCTTTACCACGGCCCTAGAACTTCACATATGTGTGGGGGCAGCAAGAACATCCCAATGGGGAACAGTAGTTATAGGGGGTGCCGTGGTAGCTAGAGCCGCCGCCAGTCATCTATTAACCGTTTCAGGGCCCAATGAAGCTAAATCAGATGGGGCCCCACCTATTACTACTTCCTATTTTTTAACACATTTCCGGGCCCCTTTTTGATTAGGGCCCCTGACAGTAGTACTTCCCCATTGGCACCCCTTTTACAGTAGCCTGCAAAACCAGCAAATATGACCTTTTGGACACTCAGAATAAAATTTTCATGAAGAAATGAATATTTGGAATAATATTTTTTTCAATAGGACCACTGATTTTTTTCAATGTGGAATGTGTATTTCAAATTGTGAAGAATACGTGCTACAGTTTACTAGTCGGTGACATCGGCAACCGGGCAACTAAATCATCAGAGATGCACACTGGATTAATTTTGATGTCAAACGATCCACATTCTCAGGGGAAAGACGGATATGTTTGTCAGTTATCACCCTGCCAGCTGTACTGAAGGTGTGTTCCGAGATAACGCTGGCTGCTGGGCAGGATAAAACTTCTAGCAAGCTCAGGACAATCATTCAGTTTGGACAATCAGAAGTTGATTGGGTCCGTACCAAGTCCAAAAACATTGGGGTTGAGTCGCAGGTAGTCATGGACTATGGTCTTAAGGTGGTCTCTGTGTCTCTGAATGCTGGTGAGATGGTAAAAACGATTGTCACATGTCACCCAGTAGGCTTCTGCCATACTGCCTGCTGCTGCTGCGGTGGCTATTTGCCATTCTACTGCTGGCACGTTGCTGACATTGAAATTTTCTGCAAGAAACCAGTAAATCACAGCGATTTCTTTTTAGAGCAGATTTCCTAACAGTGTCCTGTAAACTGTCTGGCCCCACAAAACTTCAGCAAGGAAATTTTGGGCACAGAATGAAATTTTTGGCAAGAAACCAGTATATCGCAGCGACTTCTTTAGATGGATTTCCTGACAGGGTCTTGTGCACAAGCTACCCCCCCCCAAAAAAAAAACAAGCTGCCGGCCCCAAATAGACCTCACGTTTGTTGATGTCCAGTTTGCCGTAGGCCTGGCTCAACACTAATCCTCTTCTAAAGTAGTTTTGTTCAGATCTACTGGGGTTTTGAGAATGCTCCTTGTTGAAATAGTCTGGTATCATAGGATTTAAGTACGGATCACCTGGGGTTAGAGAAGGCTCTTTGTTTGAATAATCCGGTACTATGCGATTGTATTGTGTATTTCTGGTAATGTTTTTAATTTAAGCTGTGTGAGCTGCTAATGTGTACAGCTATGGTATCAGTGACAGTGGTTTGGTGTTGAATAGCTAGATTTGCATACAGGAAAAGATGCTTTAGATATGGGAAAAAGACAATATTAAAGTCAATAGGTAGTCAGAAAGAATAGGAATAAAAGAAAATGTCTAATCTGTGATCTATGTTTTATGTGATTAAAGTTTGTTTTTCTATATCTTTAGCAATTGTAAGGTTGTGTGGATATGTATGAATCCTGTCATTTGGCTGATGGATGGGTATGGCACCCCACAGCTGTTATGATACTTGAACAGTGTCATATTATTTTCATACTCCAAGCTTAAGCTATATAGGTACAATTATCAAAAATGTATATATCTGTGTATAATCTTTTTTTCTAGGCTAAGTAAAGTTTTAACCCTTATGCTCTTATTATGTCTGTGAAAGACCCTACCATACAAGAGCCACATGGAGATTGTTGTTTTGGTTCTACCTCATATAACCCTTCATTTTATATGCCTGCAAGATAATCTGTCCTTTACAAAGAGCTGCATGAACATTATCCGATCCCAACCCCTAGTTTAAGTCATGGACATTTCCCCTGCCTATGTCACCATTCCCTAAAGAATTGGACAAATTTTATGTAGCATTTGGATTTTCCCATGTATCTGCATTTCCAATGTGAATGATGCTTTTGCCATGATTCCACTGCTGATGTACATTTGTGTTTTTTCATATTAAAGTATAATTATTATGTTTCACTGTCTGAACCATGAGGTATAATTGATACCCTTAAAATGGGAATGTCCTATAACATATTTTATACTTTTCAGATTGTTCCTCATTTTTCTACAAAGCAGATACTGAGGATGGCTTATGTTTTAGTGAGGGAGTATGTAGTATACAGGATTAGGTGGTATGGTATACTACTAAGGGTTAAAAATGTTTAATAATGTTTTTTGATAATTGCACTGTTATCTGCTATTATTGTACTAAGAATGTTCTAGAAATGACCCCCCTACTTAATCCCTTTGTTCAGCCAGTTCCTTCTGCACGTCTGTAAATTGTGTGTAGTCATGCTGTCTTGCAGAAACGTAATCAGCTGCAGTCACTCAAAGCTTTGGCAGGAAAAACCCTGACAAGGGTGGGGGTAGAGTAGAAGGTTATATATGATAGGTAAATTTAATGTTCTGCATCTTTCCACTGGGTTCTCTCCACTGATATCCACCTTCAGGGCATTGGTATCATCATCTGAAGTTGTCAGAGAAGGAATTCATAATGCTATCCTGACATTGGCAGTGCTTCTTCCGGACTCAGAGGTCAGCTTTAACCTTTTGTTCCTGGCCGCTTGGGAGTGGAACAAGAAAAATGCGAACCTTATCTACTAGGAGAGGTAGCTAATCAGAGGGACTTGGTTTAGAAACATTAACCTGCCCTGGTCTACTGAGTGGCTGCGACTGGAAGAAGTGTGTAACATAAATGCTGACCACTGACATGTCAATTCCATCTTGCCTGGGGAAGTAAAGAGACCTAAGTTGATTTTGAAACACTGTGAACCCGATTGTCTCCTGCCTGCTTATTTCTGCCCTGTACACCAAGAGCACCTCACATACCACTTGCAGCAGGCAGTTGAGAGAGAGACCATCTATAGAGTGTGCCCCGGGGGAACACCTACCACCATCATCTTAAAGTGCAGACCCCTCTTCACTGGTACTAGGCACCGGAGGAGTGGGAGAGGTTTTGGGGAGTGACTGCCATCGTAGCATGTGTGAAGAAAGGGCTTAGTGCTTGCCACTACCACTCCCACCATCCCCCTCATCTCTGCCTCCTTCCAGGCCGCCCACGGTTCACCACATGTGGCACACTATAAAATGTCTTTGAGAAGTCCAGTTAAACAAAACCACAGCCTTACACAGTTCCATTCTGAACTTTACCTCCCCATAGAAGTTAAATAGATGAGTTTGAAAGAATCAATCTTATTAAGTTTATGCAGTGTTATACGTTTATTTTCACTGAAATACTTTAGCATGATATCTTTTATAAATAATTCATATATTTTATTCATGAAATTGATTAAACTTAAATTTAAATTAATATAATTTCTATTTCTGTATAAATTTCATTTAATTGTCATCTGTTGTGCTTTTATTAACACTAAACATACACAGTTCTACATCTTAAGGGTCTCTTTGTCAAAGGCAATTAGCAAGGATCATTACATGGATTTACCACATGATAAATTAATGATTTTTTTACTTGTCCGTACAACCTGTTATAATTCTACAAGAGTGAGCACCTTGACATCACAATAAAAGGTGTATCAATCATTTAACTGAAAACAATGTGAGTAAGGACATTTATATTGCCTTACTACTAAGTGAAAAGACAGTATTTACATTTTTTTCATCTACGAATCATTAAGTTATAAAATTCTATGCAGATGAACAAACTTATATTCACATATTTCAAGTAAACATACATGTTCAGAACCTTTTATCTCTGTGGAAATACAAAAATACAACTCTCTCTTTATATGTACCATATTTGTTGGACTATAAGACTCCCTTTTTTCTCAAAAATTTGAGGAAAATGGGGTGGGGGTGGGGTCTTATAGTTTGAATGTAGTATGAGGCAGGCAGAAGTTGGAGTTGGGCAATGCTGCATGAGGCCAGCTGGTGGGGTTTAACTTAAAGGGTGTATAGAGCAGGCACACGCTCTGAACATGCTCTATATGCGGCTATGTGTATACAGACAGTGCATTCACAGCCCAGCTGTTGCCCAGCACTAGTAATGTCAGGAATAACCCCCAGCAGAGCATCCTCTCCCAAACCCCCACCCTGAGCAGCAGCAGCAGCAGAAGGATTACTACTGAAGATCTCCCGGCTAATGAGAGAACAGCCCGGATTCTACACTCGTCATCATTACACCCGGTCTGCATGCAGTGAGTACACCCTCAGCCCTTGACTCCTCGGTGCCCCCATACCTCTGCCCTCAGTACCATGTCCAGCTGTTGTGCCGCACTACCTGCCATCATCATACATCTCCAACCGGATAGGGCTGCAGATGGGTCATCCAGTACCCATATCACCCTGTATGATGTATAAGTCTAGCACTAACATTACATGATACTGAAGACAGGACCTGTGAATAAGCACATGATTTCCATATGTTCTACAGCTCCCTTCCTTGAGGCTATGTTCACACGGCAATAATTGCGGGGCGTATTTCGCCCCGCAATTACGCCGTGTGCTTGGGAGCGGGGGCGGGGGGCATTTGTTATTCATGCCGCATATATACCGTGAATAATTGACATGTCACTTCTCTCACTCGCCGTATTGTACGAGCAGGGAGAGGAGGCGTAAGCCATAGTTCTCTATGAGAACTGTGGATTACCGTAATGACTGGGACGTATCTCGCCCCGTATTTAGCGCAGTACGGCATGAAATACGGGGTGAGATACATCCCATGTTAAGCCGTGTGAACTTAGCCTCATTCTGTCTCCTCTTAACCTTTGACGTTACATTTTACTCTATTTTGGTGGATAAAGCTATACATGTGTATTTTGCGCAAATTGTGTACTGATCTTTAATTTTTTTTGCAGGATTGGTGGCATACTGTACATTGCCAGACATCTGCAACCATCTAAAGCCAGATAGTAGCAAACATTTCAGTGTATCATTCCTCAAATAGCTTCTTTTTCTACTACCATAATAATGCTGTTGATGGATAAAGCAAGCGCTACTCTGCCTCTTCTGACTACTCTTATGCTATGGCATTGTATGACCAAAATGATTGTGTGGCGATGTGGCAACTGCACTACCGCCAGCACAAGGATAACAGTTGTGTTTCCAGTTACTGCTACATTTTGGAGCATAATAGTTCTGTTCTTTGAGGCGCCATTTTCAGTCCCTAACACCACCCACTATGTCACATTCATAATAAAGTGCTGTCAATTTTGTAGTTGTCACTACGCAGCAATGGACCCAAATTGATGTGTATCCTTAGTATAGCCTACAGCACTGTCAGGGCTGAACACTGCAGAAGACAAAAAATCCAAGTGCCAAAATTGTGTTTTTGGTCATTTCTCATCCTTACAAAGTTGGAATGAAAAGTGATAAAAAAAGTTGTATGTATCCCAAAGTGGTACCAATAAAAACTATACTTCAGCTTGCACTTTTTGCGTCAAACATTTTTTTCTTAGTTTCCTCCACTAAAACCTAGGTGCATCTTGTAGCCCAAAAATTATGGTATATATGATATATATATATTTATATGTAATATTTCACAAAAGTGAGTACACCCTTCACTTTTTTGTAAATATTGTATTTCTATATTTTCATGTGACAACACTAAAGATATGACATTTTGATGCAATGCAAAGTAGTCAGTGTACAGCTTGTATAACAGTGTAAATTTGTTGGGTCCTCAAAATAACTCAACACACAGCCATCAATGTCAAAACCAACTACTACTTTAGATACAAGCGCCAGGTGTTTCAGGCAACAAACCGCACAAAGATCGTCATAGAAAATCTCTTGCTGCAATCCTTTAATAGAGATAAAAAGTGTATATATAAAAGACGATCGCGCTCTGTTCGCTGTATAAGGTATCAATTTAATCACAAGCAGTCCCCAAATAATCAAACTCCAAAATATGCAACCCCCATGCAAACAGTATAAAACACACCTGTAACAGTGCAAACGCTTCCCCAGAAATTCTCAATCGATGCTCACATCAGCCAGGAACCTCGCACTAATCCAGGTTTCTGTCCACTTCAATCTTCAGTTGGTGGATTTGTCAGAAATAATATATAAAAAACATACAAACAGGGGTTGCATATTTTGGAGTTTGATTATTTGGCGACTGCCTGTGATTAAGTTGGTACCTTATACAGCGAACAGAGCGCGATCGTCTTTTATATATACAATGTCTAAACCACTGGCAACTGAAGTGAGTACATCCCTAAGTGAAAATGGACAAATTGTGCCCAAAGTGTCAATATTTTGTGTGGACATCATTATTTTCCAGCACTGCCTTAATTTTCTTGGGCATGGAGTTCACTAGAGCTTCCCAGGTTGCAGCCACTGAAATCCTCTTCTAATCCTTCATGAGGACATCACTGAGCTGGTGGATGTTAGAGACCTTGCACTCCTCCACCTTTCATTTGGGGATGCCCCAAAGATGCTCAATAGGGTTTAGTTCTGGAGAAATGCTTGGCCAGTCCAGCAAGCTTACCCTCATTTTCCTAACAATGCAGTGATTGTCTTGGAGGTGTGTTTGGGGGTCGTTATCATGTTGGAATATTACCCTGGGGCCCAATTTCCGAAGGAAAGGGATCATGCTCTGCTTCACTGTGTCAAAGTACATGTTGGAATTCATGGTTCTCTCAATGAACTGTAGCTCCCTACAGCCAGCAGTGCTCATGCAGTCCCAAACCATGACACTCCCACCACCATGCTTGACTGTATAGTGTAAGCATGACTGTTGTCCTTTAGAGTGTCTGATATGTATTTGAAATATGAATCTTATTTAAAAGCTATTTCTACCTGTCCTGTAGGCTTTGAATGTTTAAACTGTATTGCTAAGTGTCAATTGGGCCTCCATGTAAGTGATCAGGGGGGGTCCCAGCAATGATCATTAATTTATTGCCCATCTTCTAGTTACGTGATAAATATATTTTATGGAAGCAGTTATTTTATATTTTCAGAACACTTTTACTGGTTTTCATCTTTTTATGTTGTAAATACAGTTTATGGTCAAATACATAGAGAAACTATGTGTATGTACAGTATATATAGTCAAATCACATTAGTGTGGCCATTTTCTACATTTGACATCTGCAGTGTGTAGCTCATGAAGGAACTCATGTGTGAGCTGGCTTGGTGAGTATACTGTACAAGGTGTGTGTGATACACTGTATGAGCACATATCCCTGATCACTGTAATGGGTAAGACAAACGGTCAAATGGCACCATTGCGAATAAGTAACTGCAGAGCACCACATGCCACTGATGTGAGAGGTGAGTGTTGGCTATTAAGGTGCATGACGGCAGACCAACACCCTAGATTGGAGCAACTCACCAAAAAAAATTAACCAGGGAGCTGGACGTTTGTAAAAAAAACAGCATGTCAGTGAACCCTACTGGGGTTTCGAAGCAGATGGATGATCACCTCTATGATTAGAAGAGGGTTGCTTTCTTTGATGAGTTAGGTTTTTTGCTTCATCTACTAGATCGACTTTGGTTTGTCAGGCAAGGAACTTCAGAGAACAAACACCCTGCAACTCATGCTGGAAAAACTAAATCTAGTGGTGGCAGTACTATGGTCTGGCAAAAGTTTCTGTTACATTCTCTGGGCCCATTCATTCATGTGGAAAGTTCTCTTACCGACTTCAGTATAAATCTATCCTTGCAGATCAAATACATCTATACATACTGATTGTCTTTCCTGGGATGGATAGGATTTTGAAGCAAGATAATGTGACATGTCACACAGCTAGAAATGTCCGACATTGGTTGGAAGAGCATGACCAAGACTTCCAAGTTCTACTCTGGCCCCTTAATTGTCCATACTTGAACCCAAATGAGCATTGGTGGAAGCAATTCAATCATTGTGTTCCCTCTATGGATTCTCCCTCACACACCTTCCAGCAGCCCTGGAACACACTGTAGTCAGCATGGCTCCAGATACCTGTGAGAACCTATCAGGACCTTATTGAATCACTCTCTGCCCGTCAAGCTGCTGTCCGTGCTACACATGGCGGTTACACTGGATATCAGCTAGTGGTCATAATAATGTGTGTGACTAGACTATGTAGTTCCTATGACCCCATAGTAATATTGTAGTTAACGTTGGGAAAAGACACAGGACCATTGAATGCAACCTATAACACTAGAGCTGGTCACTGGGGATCAGAAGAAGGCAGAGCTACTAAATAAATTCTCTGTATGTACAAATGAGGAGAAAGTAACTGATGTGGGCGGGCCCAGTGTGGATGCAGGTGATGCCAGTAATGTTAATACATCAACTGATACAACAAATTGGCTGAGTATAGAAATCGTCCAAGCCAAGTTAAATAAACTGAATGTGAACAAGGCTCCAGGTGGCTTACACCCAAGAGTTTTCAAAGAGCTCAGCTCGGTTATCTCTGTGCCTCTGTATATGATATTTAGAGATTCTCTGGTGACTGGTATAGTGCCAGGAGACTGGTGCAAGGCAAATGTAGCTCCCATCTTCAAAAAAGGCTCCAAGGTAATTATAGACTTGTAAGTTTAACATCTATTGTGGGGCAAATGTTTGAGGGGCTCATAAGGGACTATATACAGGAGTATGTGGCAGAATATAATATTATAAGTGGTTGTCAGCATGGTTTTACTAAGGACAGAAGTTGTCAGATCAATCTAATCTGTTTTTATGAAGAGGTGAGTAGAAGTCTGGATAGTGGGGCGGCTGTGGATATAGTGTTTTTAGACATTGCAAAGGTGTTTGACACTGTCCCTCATAAGTGGTTATTGGGTAAATTAAAATCCATTGTGTTAGAAATAGTGTGTAATTGGATTAAAAACTGGCTATCAGATCATACTCAGAGAGTGGTGGTAAATGTCTAATACTCTGAGTGGTTCCTGGTTATGAGTGGTGTGCCCCAGGGCTCAGTATTGGGTCCTCTTTTATTAAATGTATTTATTAATGATAAAGTGTAGGGGATTAATAGCACTGTTTCTATTTTGCAGATGACACCAAGATATGTAGTGTAGTGCAATCTATGGAAGATGTTCATAAATTGCAAACAGACCTGGACACACTGAGTGTTTTGGCATCCACTTGGCAAAATAGGTTCAATGTGGATACATGTAAAGTTCTGCATCTGGATATGAATGATCTGTACTAGGGGAAGAAAAACTGGGAGAATCCCTTGTTGAAAAAGATGTGGGTGTTCTTGTAGATCATAGACTATAGAACATCATGCAGTGTCAATCAGCTGCCTCTAGGGCAAGTAAGATATTGGTGTGTATTAAAAGAGGCATGGACTCGCGGGACAAGGATGTAATTCTACTGCTGTATAAAGCATTGGTTTGACCTCACTTAGAATATGCTGTTCAGTTCTGGGCCCCAGTTTATAGAAATTATGTAATGGAGCAAGAGAGAGTGCAAAGACGAGCAACCAAACTTATAAGGGGAATGGAGCATCTTAGTTATGAGGACAGGTTAAAAGAATTGAACTTATTGAGTCTTGAGAAAAGACGGCTCTGGGGGGGACATGATTCATTTATATAAATATATAAATGGTCCCTACAAAAAGTATGGGGAAAAACTATTTCATGTAAAGCCCCCTCAAAATACAAGAGGACATTCACTTTGGCTGGAGGAAAAAAAGGAATCAGTCTCCAGAGGAGAAAAGCCTTCTTCACTGAAAGAATTGTAAATCTGTGGAATAGCCTGTCTGAGGAGATGGTCACAGCAGGAACAGTTGAGAGTTTCAAGAAAAGCTTAGATATCTACCTGAAACTAAAGAATATTAATACGTATGTAGCCATGTAAAATTCTAGATCCAGTCTGATGGCAACTCTGGAATCTGAAATGAAATCTTCCTTTGAGCAGATTGGTTCTTGCCTTACGGGTTTCAAAGCTTAAACTCCTTATCTCTCTCCCTTCACCCACATTTTCCCCACCCTTGGTTGAACTTGATGGACATGTATCTTTTTTAAACCACACTATGTAACCCTTATTGTGTTGATCCAGAGAAAGGCAACAACTCCTATAAGGCAGATGACAATTACTCCACAAAAGATTCTATTGTATGAATCCATAGGTACTCTGAGCTCTTTGCATAATGCCTCCATATGGCACCATTTTACAGAGATATTCTCTCCTAAAAAATATTTCTAGAAAGGATGCCACTGATCTGGTGAATGCCACAACTTTTTTCTGACAGATTTCACATGAATACATCTACAAAAATGTCTGTGCATCTCAATACCATATAAAGACAGTAGCCATAATGCAAATGTACACCTAAGAACTAAAACATCAACTCCGTTTGTTCTAACTTTTTCCACTACTTGCAGCTTTAAGAACACATTATGTTTAATGTATTTTTATTCTTTAATATACAGTTAGATTTAATTCATATATTATAAAGTGACAGCTAATCAGCAAACATAAATGAGCATGCCAATAGCTATAGCTTGCAAGATAAATGAATATATCTATATTTTTCCTCGCAAAATAGCATGAAAAGAAACACAAATTATGTTCCCACAGATGAAAGAAAACTACATTGAATTTTCTGTGTTTGAAATTAGTTATGTCTAGAATTCTAATGCGCACTTATTATTCAGACTAAAACCATACTTTTACATTAAAATGACATACTCAATATGAAAGCTACAATGCAGAAACTAGCACATGGAATTTTGTAGTGCTCTCTGTAACCACTTTTGTAATGTTATATTCATACCCTTTTGTACCGTCTTTAATAATTCTGATCTTCCTTGCTTCCAATGCATAAAAGATGTATACAGTGCTTGCATTAGACTTACAATTTTAAACACATGCCATTTGTTCTTCACTTTTAACAAGAGAAGAGAAAACTCTGCATAAGGGATTTCCATTTGACTATTGAAATGAATAAATAAGTGAACCATTTGTTTATTGCAAACAGAGATGGGAAAGAGTTGCAGGCGCACAACGCAGCTTAGCTATTACAATTTCATATTACAGTTTGCATAGAAAAAACATACAAATACATATCTTCAGCACTTTATCTACACAGCAGTAATAGAGATGTGTGTTCATTTGCGATTATATTTCCCTTACTGAAGGCCATTGCAAGATTGTAAAAAGCTTTTTTTTCCCCAACCTTTCATATTGTACTCAAAGATTCTTTTGCTTGTTTCATTTGTTGACAGTTGGAATAATTTGGAAAAGAGAAACATACAACTATGCACACAGTCGAGTCAGATTATTATGACCACTTCCTACATTTTACATTGGCCATGCATAGTTCATGAAGGATGTTACCTGTGGTGAGCTGGTTTGGTGGATATATGAGGTGTGTGAGAGGCTGCCTACACACATTTCACTTCTTACTATCATGAGTAAGAGTGATCATTTATTAGAGTTGCAGGAAGGGATGATTATTGTCTTTTGTGTCAAAGGTGGCGTTATTTTTCTGAAACTGCAGTTTGTGAACTGTTCACGTGCTGCTGTGGTGAAAGTGTATTGTGACTGGACAAAGGGCGCCATTGTAAATTAATGATGTGAAAATTGCAGAGCACCAGATACCATTGATGAGAGAGATGAATGTCAGCTACAACGGTGTGTGAGAGCAGACAGACAAACTACAGTGGAGCAGCTCACCACCAAAAGGCTACCAGATGTGTTTTGTAAAACAACAGTTCAACAAGCTACTCTGTATGGGGCTCCGAAGCAGATGGATGGTCACTAGATCTCTGCTAACAAAGTTGCATCAGCAGAATGTGCGTCAATGTTCCGGGCAGTATTGCATTTGGACCTTCCCTGACTAGGCTTGACTTCTCCGATGAGTCCCGTTTCCTGTATCTTTGTTTCTTTGGTGTCAGGCAAGAAACATCTAAAAGCAAACACCCTGCAACCATTGCTGCAGGAATACAAGCTGGACAGCAGGTTTGTACCAAAAGGCAGGACCCAGGATCAATGGAGGAACAGCAGACTTGTAGCAGCAGGAAGGACACAGGAACAATGGAGGCACGGCAGACTTGTAGCAGCAGGCAGGACACAGGAACAATGGAGGCACAACAGACCTTAGTCATCAGATAAGCAGAGCTTGGATCCAGGCAGGAAACAAAAGAATTACAAGGTCACACGAACGCAGGATCATGTAATCATAGGAACACGGAATCCTAAACACAAAATCAGGAAAACAGAGGGCATGAGACACGGGTACTGCTCTTTAGAACAGGCTGAGAAGCAATATCTGGAGCTGGATGTTTCTTGAAGGTGGAGTGCAGACCCAAACATAGAAACTTCAGCACCATAGGGGCAATACACACAGAAGACAGATATAAAAAGATTATGGCTGACATGGGAATAATGAATTTGGGACCAGCAGACGTGAGATGAGGTTACCAGACAAACGGATGTAACACCACAAACAGCAAATTTCGGACAAGCAGGCATGACACCAGGAACAGCAGATTCTGTACCAGCAGATGTGATACCAGGAGCAGTGGACTCTGGACCAGCAGGCATGATACCAGGAACAGTGGTTTCCAAACCATCAGGCATTACACCAGGAACACCAGATTCCAGACCAATAGGCTTGACACCAGGAACAGCGTATTCCAGATCAGGAGGGATGACACTAGGAACAGCGGATTCTGGACCAGCAGCTGTTACAACAGGAACAGTGGATTCTGGACCAGCAGGCGTGATAACAGGAACAGTAGTTTCCGGACCAGCAGGCATGACACCAGGAAAAGCTGATTCTAGACCAGACTCATGGTCAAATGTGAGAGGAGCTGTAGTAAAAAAGGTGGCAGACTCAGGGCTTTCTGAAGACAAGGCAGGAGGAGATACTGGAGCAGAAACAGAAGCAGATAGTTCAGACAAACAGACACAGTTGGCTTGAATTGAAGACTCTTCAAGTATCTCTTGACAGAATGAAGCTTGGAACTTCTGTAGATGGACACAGTCAGGACACACTGGAAGACTAGATGCAAAGTCCGATCCAATATTTCTGCTGTAGATTCAGGGAATTCTATGGAGAGACCAGTAGCAATCAAAAAGGCATCCACAAGAGGAATTCCTTTTAGGAGGAGCTTATCAAGCAGGTGACAATCCTTCAGCAGTCCTCCATATCATACAGTAGGGTAATGCAGGTTTGCAGTCATATAATGGACAGGCCTTATATCCCTGAATTTATGGTCTGGGGTGTTATGTTACAAAAGACTCTTATGCCAAAACACAAAACACACAGACAATGCAGACAGTCCATTAAATGTCTCTAAAGAAGAGGTGGATCCTTGTGACCTCGGAGCATGGTTGCCTGCCCAGCTGTGGTTATAGATGTAAGGGGCAATAGAGTCCAGACAAGATAGCTTGGAAGGCAGAAAACTACACGAGGAACACATGAACAATGGAGGCACAACAGACTTTAACCAGCAGAGAAGCAGCGGTCAGATGCAGGCAGGAAACTAAAGAAGGACTAAGGTCATCAGAATGCAGAGAATTAGGAACACGTAATCAGCAACACGAATTCGGAAATACAGAGGGCATGAGACATAATGCAATGGACCCTATTTTGCACATCAGAAACTCAGGTCCTGACAGAAAGACGTAGCATGGCTCTTAAAGCCCAGCCGTAAAGGATAATGGGTGGAAGCTTTGAGAGTACCGATGTCAAGTACTAACCGTACTTATGCTGGAAGGCATGGATACACTGAATAGATACAGCACAGTAACCACCAGGGCCAAAGGGCATGTTGCAAGCTAAGCAGTGGCACAGTACCTTGCAAATAATGACATAGGGAATGTTTTGGTGGTATTCTCTGGGCCCACTTATCTATGTGGAAGGTGCACTCTGCCATTTTAGGTACAAATTCATCTGCCAGCAAGACAATGTGACCTGTCTTAAAGCTAGAAATGTCCAAGACTGGTTGAGAGAGCATGACAAAACTTCTAAGTGCTACCCTGGTCTTCTATTTCCCCAAACTTGAACCCAAATGAGCACCTATGGGACCACCTCATTCATTGTGTTCACTCTTTGGATCCTTCTCCATGCACCATCCAGTCAATCCCAGCCTGTCTAACTGCTGTCCTAGCTGCACACAACGATATCACATGCACACATGGCTATCATATGGCTATGGTCATAATAATGTGAATTTACTGTGTAGAAATCTATAACAACTAGTCAAGTGTTTGTTCACATTTGGACTAAAAGCAGTATTTGTAGTTATAGGGGGTATAGCATTAACATGGTTCTGGTATCTGAGAAAGTGAAGAGATCTCTCTGTCACATAGGAATACACCAATACATTTGAAAGTTTGAGAGTATGACACACTGACACAGGGAAATTGCTGTAAAAATCTGGAACAATTCATCTGTGTGCCACAGATAAATGCAAAATAGCAAATAAACAGCAAATTCTGTGGATTTGGTTGTGGATTTTCTTGAAAAAATAAAGAGTGTAGAAAAAAAGAAAACACTTGATACTTACCTTCCCCAGAGATCATGTGGTTACACATCCCCAATTCCTTGATCTTCTTTGAATAGCCATGGATGGTGGTATATCCTATTTGAAAAAAAAATCTCTTCACTCGTAAATTGCACTGGTGTACATTTTTCACATTAATAAATAAACGAGAAACGGCAACATGTATGAATTATTGCACTGACAGGCCAGTTCTAAATCGCTTTAAGGCAGTGTACAGTAGAATGTACCAGAATGTATGAATCTGTTCTTCTGAAGTTCATACACATAGGCGCTGTCTAGTGCCAATACGACAAGTCTTGCTCAAGCAAACCACCTTTACCTTGGTCTGGCTGTTCTAACTGTTCTGCACCTAGATATGACATTAAAGAATCATAAATATGTCTACTTCTATGAATGTGGTGTGACGTTCCCAGAATGCCCCCAAATCTTTGGTGCATTTAAAAGTGTCTTTGACGCATTAAAAAGGCACTTATCGCGTCAAAGTCTGGAGTGCACCTGTTCATTCTTTTTGACTCAAAGTACACCAAAAAACTGGCGTAGCCCCATTCATACATGTTACCCAAAGTCTTGAACTAGGTATCCCAGCGGATATGCTGGAGGATGTGAGGTTACTGTTTAGTTTACCTCAGGGTCCACAAGTAAATTCAGGTGAAGGTCCTTTTACCAATTTGAAATAGAATAACACCAAGATGCCTCCTAAAAGTGAAATTTCCTGCATTGATATTTTTTATCAGCTTGTTTTGTACCTGGAAAAGGTTAAGAGTGCAAGAAGGAGCAATTGCTACAGCAGCGGATTACGAGCACTCCAGGAATTGTCTAATGATCGCAATATTTGTATTTAACCCTCAGATAAAGTGGGTAACATTGTGATCTTAGACACCCCACTATCTACTGAAATGTTTCACAATCGCCTCTAAATGTTATGAAATTCTTCTATCTCACCCAATGGTACAGTTTCCAAATGAGTTGACAGTACTCCTCACATTGGCCAAAGAGGCTAGACTGATCGAATCTCAGGAGTACGAATTTTTATATCCATGTGTGGCCACCTTCTATGCACTTACAAAAGTGCACAAGGGAGTTCATCCTTTGAAGGGTCGCCCGACTGGGAGTGGATATATTGTGCCAGAATGGAGGAATGTATGTGGACAAGATTCTCGGTCCATTTGTTCAGTCTTTGCCCTATTTCACTTGTGACACAACTGATCTTCTTAAACACTTGAAGGGAATGTCGATAGATGAGGGGGCCCTTCTTGCGAGTATTGACGTTGAGTCTTTGTAAACATCTATACCCCACAGTTCTGGCGTTGAAGCTGCATCTTTCTTTGTATCTACTCAAGTTATACAGTTTAATACATAAAACTGGTTGATGGTTCTACTGCTTGAATTCTCATAGACTAAGAATTATCTTCTTTTTGATGGGCAGATTTTCCAACTGTTGTGAGGTACAAGCATGGGTATCCCCTGTGCGGCACCTGTACTTCAGCTGATGGGAGACCATCACTATCTTTGGCTATCCCCCCCCCCCCCTTTTTCTGACAAGATATCTGTCTAGGCTAGATTTATTGATGACATCTTTATTGTTTGGAGTGGAACTCAGGATGTTTGACACGATGGTTCAACATCATTATATCAATTTATATGGTTTGCGATTTATATATTAAGTTGATGTTGAATCTTTACCATTCCTGGATGTACGCATCTATAAGAACACATCTAGTGAATTATCAATTACAATCTTTTGTAATCCCACCACGACGAACTCCTTATTAAGATGGGCTAGTAGTCCTCCCGAGCCCCTGAAATGGGGGATACCCTATGGCCAGTACCTGTAGCCTCGTAGAATTTGTTCGATGAAGAGTAATTTTCTCAAATAGGCACATCATGTGCAAAACTGTTTTTTTAGCAAGGGTTATCCTGATTATGTGTTGAGAAATGCATTTAAAACTGCATTAGCTGCAGGCCGTACTTAACTATTATCTCCCAGTGCGAACTCTGCTGACGAGGGAGGTTCAGTCACAAGCATTATTGGGATCAAATCAAGCAAATCCTGAGCTGGCATTGGCATGTACTCAGGATGGGCCCTGAACTGAACAACTGCATAGAGGAGCAACCATCAGTCACCATCAGGGGTTGTAATCTTTGGGACCAGCTAGTCAATAGTCACTATGTGGCACTACAATGTGCGACCTGGCTAACGTGACCAAGAGGATCATGTAAGTGTGGTAATTGTACCACATGTACTTTTATTGAGAAAAGCACAGTTTTTCCTTGCCCTGTTAATAAGTAATTTATGATACGCCAGTTTACTAACTGTGAGTCTACACATATCAGTTATTTAATTACTTGCACATTGAAAACCATCCAAAAACCAGACGCCGAGTGGACGAACATCTGGGAGATATTCGGCATCAAAGGGATACACCTTCATCTCGTCACGTTCACTCGAGCCATGGAGATGATCCTACGGGTATTAAGTGGAAGGGTATTGATCACCTTGTTCCCTCATAAGGAAAGGCAATATCAATCAATAATTGCTACAAAAAGAGTGTTTTGGGATTTTTACTCTTAGGACTCAAACACCATTTGCCCTGAATGAACCACTTGATTTTAGCGGTTTCATTTAGTAGTGGTCTCCTTTCCTTCTTTTTTGCTGTCGCCCCATAGTTCAGTTCCTTTTCCTTATAGGACTTTTTCATCTCAAGTTATGGTGTAGAATTTCATTCTCCCACCCTAATGGGGCTATATCTTTTGCTATAGTTAGGTGCTGTCCTATAGATTTCAACATATCTCGTA
Source organism: Phyllomedusa bahiana (assembly GCA_025379985.1). Taxonomy (NCBI): domain Eukaryota; kingdom Metazoa; phylum Chordata; class Amphibia; order Anura; family Hylidae; genus Phyllomedusa; species Phyllomedusa bahiana. The sequence continues at coordinate 29,890 of JAODAL010031887.1, read as the reverse complement.
ATACCCAGCACTCGTAGGTCATAGTAAGAAGAATAGAATCAATAAAAAACGCTTTATTTATTCCATCATTTAAAAAATATATAGACAGATATATGAAGTTGAAAAATAAAGAGTTTTTTATTAATTCTATTCTGCCCACTACAGTCTATGAGTGCTGGATATTGTGAAATTTGTTGGAATCTTATCAATGGAAGTAGTGCCCGGAGTTCCGTGCACCATAGCACGTCTGGGAACACACCTGAGGATTAGCGGTGAGCTGATTTTATCTGGTTCTCATTTTGAAACTGTCTTATAGATTAGTGTATTTTTCTTGACAGCTTTTGGCCGCTGTGTCCACATGAGACATTCAGTCTCACAGATAAGTAAATGTTGTATCTATGGATTTTGAGTTGTTCACTGTATCTGTTTGTGAATGGACTATTGAATGGGAGCTTTTCTTTCTTATCTCATGTTTTGCTAGTGGGAGTATTCTCTGAAAACCTTTAACTAAGGTAAGTCCCTCTACGGTTACTTATGTGAGGCGCATTTCTGAATACCTGCGGATATCATGACAGGTATTCTGTTGCCCCCAAATTAATAATTATCTGTGGGATAGTGTCTATAATGTCAAATCCTGGGGTGCTCTTAGATATGTTTTTAGTACCTGCTCACAGGTTGTCACTGTATTTTTGTGCCTGTGCCCTTTTGGTATGGTTGTTTTCGATACTTTGTGCCCCTTCTGGTATGGTCATTTGTTGGTACCTTTTGTGTAATGTGTGCCTTTTGAGATACAGTTGTCCTTGATGACTTCCACTGTGTCTTTAGTGTACAATAATTTATACCTTGGTCCATTGCTACTCCAGCCTGTCCCCTGATGAGATCTATAATATATGATACATATATTTTATTATAACCAGGGTAGATCAAAACAGATTGGGATGGGACCATAGGGACATCTAATGCATTCCTTCTATAGGGCTAGGTTCCTGACAGGGAGGTCCATATTGGGGCGATCACCCTCTTGCTTATAGGTGACAGTATTACAGTATTATCTAGTGACAATTGAGAGTTTTTCTTATCCAGTTTTTTATTGTGCAGTATCTAGTAAAAGTTAAGTTTTAGGTCCATTGTATCTTCCCTTTTTTTGTTTTTTTTTAATATCCTATTTGACTACAATGTCAGGGCTGCAGCGGTAACATGGGACTTGATGTTATTATTAACGGTTGTGCAGAAAAGACAGGACTGGAGACGCATTGCCATGGGAATACTAAGGAAAGTTAGTATAGTGTTTTTCTTTATATTCCACACTCTATATCTCTGCAGGAAAATCCGCAAACAAATCTACACAATTTTGAGCAAATTTGCTTTTGTGATTATGTTGAAGAAAACTAGGGAATTTCAATAGTCTTTCTACAACAATTCCGCTGCCTGTGAACATACTTTAACAAATGTGTAATAAACCATACAGGCTAGTCAAAAAGTATAAAATTATACCAAACATTTGATTGTATTATTGTATTTAAAAAAGGTATAAAATGAGCACAAATATATTCAAGAGAACCTGTTTGGGATTCTGTTATTTTTGATACAGCTGAGCCAAAAGTCTTTAGGATTCCGACTTCTGTCCCTGGAGGTCACGTGGTCATCATAGCTGAGTAACTGCAGAAGCTGCTGGGTCTTATCAGTCCCAGTTCAGCTCTGTAGTAGGTTGTGAGCGAGCTCAGACTAGCCCACAGGAGAACAGAGATAATCCCTGTGGACCCCTGAACATGGCAGACCTGGAGTTTCTTATACATCCTTGGGAGAGGAATTAAGAGAGAAAGAGGCAAAAAGTAAGAGGCAGAGTATAAGAGGCATGTATAGTTGCTGTAAGGTGTGCCTCTAAAATCAACTCCAATGGTGGGCCTCCAGAATGAAATTCCACTGGTGGGCTCTAGGCACTTCAGTCCAACACTGGTTGCGAGGAACGTATTTCCCCTTTAATTAGGGCTAGTATGTCAGCCCTAATTACAAAGGGAATCAGAAATAAAAATAAAAACAATGTTATGTAAAAATTCCCCTCAGAGATCTTTCTCTGCCTCTATTGGGGCACAATATATAAATAAATTAAAAAAATAAGCATAGAAATCCAATCGACAACTTTTAGCTCCTCCCCAATGACCCTTAAATTATAGATCATAAACATATAGAATTTGTCCATAACATAAAAATGTCATCATAACAAAACTTACTATATTCAAGTCCCGCTTTTGCTTTTGTGAAAAAAAAATGTGAAAAACAGACTTCCATTTTCCCTAATACTATTAAAAAAAAGTAATGTAAAATTACATCTATTTAAAGCCTTATGTATCATAGAAAAAAGGTGAAAAACCTGGTAGAATAATCGAGTGAAAGGAAGTTTTATCAGAACTGCATGGACTATAAAGAATAAAAAAGTGCCTGATCAGGAAGGGAATGAAAAGGACCTGTCAGCAACTGGTTAAGCATAAGAAATGAATGCTGAGCTCTGTTTGGTTGCTATGTTCAACAAGCCCAGTTTTTCTGTTAAACAGTTTTAATTAGCACAACTATTTACTTAGTACCATTCTATGCAATCTGTTGGCTACATACAATTGCTTTCTAATTGATCCTTTTCTATTGTGAAAAAACTGCTTCTGCTAAGAGGTATTGATAGGCAAATAGATTAAAGACATCAGCTGCACAGATTGAAAAATGTACAAAGACAGTCTAAAAGATACAATGCTGCTTCATTCTCAGAAGTAGAACTGCATTAGATGGAGAAATGAATCTACTGGCCGGTATTAAATAGGTTCCACATGCTTTAAATTAGCCTTGCATTCATGGACAATGTTCTTCTGAGCATCACCAAGAAAATAGCTCTAAAGATTTCGGTGACCCAAAGAAGTATCTCAAAAGAGGTACATAGAAAAACTAATCAGGGAGTGCAATTATTTCTAAACAATGAGAATTTTAGAATGATGCCAGCAAGATGCTATGTAGGTCAAGAAAACATTTACTTAATCATCCAAAACAGTGATTCAGAGATGGAAGATAACTACTCCGCAGAAATATTTCTAACAACTCCCAAGTATATATATATTATATATATATATATATATATATATATATATATATATATATATATTATATATATATATATATATATATATATATATATATAAATAGAACAGATGAATAACCTTGAGCATCCTTATGAAATAAAGGAAAGTACTCCCACAATTGACACCTGCTCTGGAGGTAAAATTCACCTTTTAGAAACATTTAGGGCGACATCTATGAATGAGCATTTGCCATTTTTGCTGTATATTATTCTATATATGTATGAACAGGCGTATGACCAAACTTGGCTCATTAAGCACCTGACGACACATTTTAATGCACCAAAGTTTGTTGCGAAACTGCCATACAAAGTTTGGCACATAACACTTTATGCACCAATTTTGAGCATTATGCACCAACAATGTTTGCCGCATAACACTTTCAATTCATACTGTTATATTATACACTCCTTTATATCTATTTAGAACTACTATGTCAGCACCAAGTTACAAAAACTTAGCATGCAAATAAATAGATGTCACCCTAAGGTCTTGTTCACACAGTGCAAACTTGGTTTAACTTTTACAAATGTCATTTTTTTACATTAAAAAAGGATTTGGTCATATGCAGAGGAAAAATATAAAGTGATGACTTAAACACCCCTTTTTTATGGATCCAGTTTATTTTTTGGCTTAAATGAAGACATGCAAAAAATCACCAAATCTGCCCTGTGTGATTAAAGCATTTAAGGCAACATGTATGAAAGGGGCTGTACCAATTTTCTGGCGTGCGTAGAACCAAAAATCCAGTCATAGCTCTGTGCTATAGCTCTATGAACTGCCATATGCCAAAACTTAGCACATTCTGTGCCAGACACCAAAAATATGCTATACATACAGTACATACATACATATACATGCATACAACAATTTCATACATTCAGGCGCATTCTACAGTAAGAAAAAGCCATTTAAAACTGGCGAGTTAGAACTAAGGGCCACATGTATAAAACTGTCTAGGTCTAAAACTCATAGCATAGCAACCAATCAGAGCGCCCCTCTCATTTCATATAGTGCTCTGGAAAAATGAGAGGGGCGCTCTGATTGGTTGCTATGCTATGAGTTTTAGACCTAGACAGTTTTATACATGTGGCCCTTAGTTCATACATGTCACCCTTAGTTGCCTCCATGGTCTGAAATAATTTGTATTTTTGACTTTAGGGTATATAAAGTTTGACAATGATCTATTTCGGCAGCAAATGATCTGATCTTAGATTACAACAAAAGTCTTTGGAAAAGTTAAATAACTTTCAATGCCACTGTATACTAATAATAATATAATAATAATAATTTTTATTTATATAGCGCCAACATATTCCGCAGCACTTTACAATTCAAAGGGCATAGGTACAGACAAAAAGACATACATTACACAATGAAAAGATACTTACAGATGAGACACAAGGTGTGAGGGCCCTGCTCGCAAGAGCTTACGATCAATTAGGGTGTAGGGTGAGACGAAGGGTAAGAAGTGCTAGGTTGACAATGGTTCAGCCATGTGACATAAATATAGGATGGTTTATATAGAACTCAGATGAACCTGCCACCCTGACAGTACATCTAATATGATACATGTCAAGTTTAGCTTTGCTATATCTGAAGCTTGATTCCATAGCTTTTTCCTATTCAGTGTAAAAGACGCTAATTTTAGAAAAACAAGATGTGAATGTTTACTCAGTTATTTGAGTTGTGCTTGGATACTCACAATCCTATAACTATTGAATGTTAGAAATATCTTCAGGACCAAAAACATAATTCCAAACAGTGCAATCTGCTACTCATATGACATCAGATTTCACAAGTATAATTAGACAATGTAGTAGAAAAAGTAGCCATTAGGCTATATTCATAGGGTGTAAAATTTAGTGGTGAAAAAAGCACTTATTTCACAAGAAAAACACGCATTTGATGTACATTGTTTCATGTGTTTTTACACTCATTATCTTCATTCAATGTGTCTTTTGGTACTTTGTTGACGAAAATAAGCATCAACAAAGTACATGAATATTTTGTTACATTTGTTGCAATCTCAATTACCTTCCCATAGTAAAATTACACTTGTTAAACATGTATGTCACATAAACAATTTACATGCACTTCAATTTACATAACCCATAAAAAAATGCTAATGGTGCACATTCCCTTAGAGAAAATAGAACAATATTGTTATATTTGTTGATGCATATATTGGTGCGTAGACACACGTAAAATGTACATTTTAAACATCATAATAAGCATCAAAACCAATGAGCATTATGTATGAAACTGTCTAGAAGTAAGACTGTCTTTGTCACCCATAGCCACCAATTGGAGCTCAGCTTTTATTTTTCCAGAACACTATATGAAATGAAATCTGAGCTCTGATTGGATGCTATGGGCAACAAAGTCTTACTGCTAGGCAGTTTTCATACATAAAGCCCATTTTGCGAACCCAGGGTTTACAGTACTCAAGTGGAGACATAATTTAATGTGGACGTCGATATGAATCAAGTCTATAATAAATGTGCAATATGCTTTGACCCTGCACTGGGAGGATTTGATGCATTCTTCTTCAGTACTGGTTAGCATTTTTATTTACTTTATTCCTCTTACTCAAAGGTATTGTGCAAGTGTTTAAAAAATAAATTTAAGATACTGCTGCCCAAATAAAATAAAATTACCCACTTTAGCTCCCGTGCTGACTGCATGCCGTCTCTCCCTGGTCATCTGTTTCCGTCCACCAGTCAGAACTACACCGCTGCAGCTGCTGATAGGCGGAAGTGGTCACATGCCATGGCCTTTTATTACTGTGATTAGTCAGCGGCTACAGACTTTTTTTTTATATATATCCTGACAGCAGTACCTTAATTCTTATTTTAAAGACCTGGACAGCCCTATAAATACTATAACAATATTTTTATTGTGCTACAAGAAATCAAATAATGCAAATCGCAAACCAATTTTCACTACTTTTCAGCTAATTACAATTGTATCTATCTCCAGCATCAATATTATAAAGCACATACTATAATTAATTCCAATGTGCCAGTTGGTTTCAAACTTCTGTGGTTGAAAAGAATATGCATGGTTATAGGAAAGTAGGGTAGACATTTTTCCAACAAATAACACCAAGGATAGTTGGTGATAGTTTATTACACCTAACAAATATACTATAAATAAGTTCTGGCGTAGTTACTTTAATTACATATAGCTTATAATACATATAACTCAAAACATTTAAAATAGCTAGGAAGGGAGATGACTTATTTTTAGATATTACACTAAGCTGACATTAAACTGACTGAATCATTTTCTATTATTCTGCATTCATGTACAGCAACAGATATTTTGTCAAATTTATGTGACATGACTGGGGCCTTGATGTCATAATCCCCAAAACATCTATACCCCCCCCCCTTCTTTTTCCTTCTCCTCTTCTCTTTTTTTTCTTCTTCACTTTTGCATTCATTCCTCTTTCTTCTGAATTATTATTACAGGCTTTCCTTTCTTGATGGAAACCTGACTTGGATGTTTCACTGTTTTATTGACAAGTGTTGCTCGTATGGTATGTTACATTAATGGTTCTTTCTGGTTTGGTTTTCTTATATTTATGTTTGTAAAATTCAATAGATATTGATTTAAACAAATAAACCTTTTACATTAAGCTCTAGAAATCTTTGACACGGTTGGCCTCTTTCATTTTCTGGATGATCTCACTGAAAGTCTTAAAAATGCTGCCTCTGCCTACTTTTTTTTTTTTTTTACAAAAAGGGGCAAAATCTTTTTACATATAACACTTAAGAGCTACATTACAATGGATACTGTATGTAGAGATGGGCGAATTTCTCAAAAATTCGATTTGGTCACTTCGCTGAATTTTCCGACAAAATTTGTTTCGTTCCGAATTACTTTGGCACGAATCGCGTTTAAAAGCAGCTTTTCCGGGCTGCACAAGCCTCGGGTCTGTAGAACTTGGGGCCATGTTTAAAATATGCAGAGGGAGCTGGTTTGCTTCATACAATGGTTTTTAGTAGACACGCAGAGACTGCCCGCTCTTAGAATCGCTTCACTATAAAATTCCAAAGCATTAAAGAGGGCAAAAGACCAAAAACCAAGCGAGAATTTGTAGCCTATAAAGCATCCCAGCGAAACTGGAAAAAAAAAAATGAAGCTCAGGGGCAAAATTAGTGACAGAGTGTGGAGGTGACGGCGCAGCCAAAAGCGCAGAGGCAGGCAGGGCAAAATGAACTTTGGAGGTGGCAAAACAGAGGAACCACAGATGGCACAATGACTGAGAGGGGGGGTCACGGGGGCAGCGTATGAGTCAGGCGGGGCACAATGACTTTCTGGAGGCGCAAAAAAGATTGGGCCCACGGGTGGCAAATGTATAGTGTGGAGGTCAAAAACGCAGCAGAGATCAGGCAGTGGCACAATGAAAATTCGGAGGCGGAAAAACAGATTTAGGCCACAAGTGGCACAATATAAGTGGGGAGGTACGACAGCAGCGCATGAATCAGGCGTGGACAATGACTTTCGGGGAGGCGGAAAAACATATTAGGCCCAGAGTGGCACAATCACACAGGTGGAGGTCACGGCGGCAGCATATGAGATCGGGGCAGGGCACAATGACATCGGGAGGGGGCAAAAACATATTGGGCCACAGATGGCACAATCACACATTTGGGGAGGTCACGGGGGCAGCAGTAGAATCAGGCAGTGGCCAATGACATTCTGGAGGCGGCAAAAACAGTTTTAGGCCCAAGGGCCAATCAACAGTGGGGAGGTCACCGGACGGGATAGGTCAGGCAGTGGCCGGGACTTTCAAAAAGGGGCAAAACTTTTAAGCCCAAGTGGCCCAAAGAACGGGTTTGGAGGTCCGACAAAAACCCAGCATGAATCAGGCAGTGGCACAATGATTTTCGGAGGCGGCAAAACAGATTAACAACAAGGGGCAAAATAAACAGTTGGGGTCCGACGAAACGAAAGGACAGGCATGGCCAATGACATTCTGGGGGGGAAAAAACTTTCAAAACAAAATTAGGCCCCGGGTTGTGGAGGGCACAATCCTCAAACTATTGGGGGGGAAAAAAGGGGGTCAAGAGGCAGCAGTAAAAATCGGCAGTGGCACAATGCATTCTGGAGGGGGGCAAACAGTTTTAGGCCCGAGTGGCACAATCACACAGTGTGGAGGTCCGCGGCAGGGGCAGATCCGAATTCAGGGGCAAAACTTTTGGCCACAAGGGGAAAAATTCTGGGAGGCCGCCCAAAAACAGGGGGAAAAAAAGGCCAGGTTGAAAAAAAACAGGGGGGTGGAACCAAGGGGAAAACATTCTGGAGGCAGCAAAAAAAAAATTGGGCCAAAGTGGCAAAACACACAGTGTGGAGGTTTCCAGGCGGCAGAAAATTTACGGGAAAAAAATTTCACCCAAAAATTTTGGCCCCACAATGGAAAAACCCTTTGGGAGGGCCAGGCCCTTGGGGGGAAAACAGTATTAGGCCCAAAGTGGCACAATCACCAGTGTTGAGGTCACGGCGGCGGGCAATGAGGTCACATTGGCACAATGACATTCGGGAGGGGCTAAACAGTTTTTACCCGAGGGGCAAAATGATACAGTGTGGAGGTCCGACACACGCATGAATCGGGCAGTGGCACAATGCATTCTGGGGGAAGCAAAAATATTGGGCCACAGATTTGGACAAAAACAGTGTGGAGTCACGGCGGCAGGAGTATGAGATCAGGCGGGACAATACATTTGGGGGCGGAAAAACAGAAATTGGGCCCGAGGGCCAATCCCAGTGTGGGGGTCACGGTGGCAGCAGTAAAAACAGCAGTGCACAATGACATTTGGGAGGCGGCAAAAACAATTAGGCCGAAGGGGGGGCACAATCCAAAAAGTGTGGAGGTCACGGCGGACAGTATGAGGTTCAGGCATGGCCCAATGACATTCGGAGGCGGCAAAACAGTATTGGGCCGCAGAGGGCACAATGAACAGCGTGGAGGTCACTCAGCAGAGCATGAATCGGGCAGTGGCACAATGACTTCTGGGGCGCTAAAAACAGCATTAGACCCAGAGGGGCACAAAGATCAGTTGGAGGTGGGGGGGGGCAGCAGAGCATGGATGGCGTAGACAATGACTTCGGAGGGGCAAAACGTTTAGGCCCAGGTGGCACAATCACACAGTGTGGAGGTCAGGCGGCGCATTTATGAATCAGGCAGTGGCAAAATACATTTGGAGGGGGCCTAAAAGTATTAGGCCACAGAGTGGCACAATCACCATTTGGGGAGGTCAGGGCGGCAGCGTATGAATAGGCATGGCAAAATGACTTCTGGGGGAGGCAAAACAGTTTTAGGGCCACAGAGTCAAAATCACACGTGGGGAAAGGTAGGGGCGGCAGCAGTAAGATCAGGCATGGCACAATGACTTTCTGGGGGGGAAAAAACGTATTGGCCACAGAGTGCACAATGATACATGTGGAGGTCACGACGCAGCAGCATGAACGGGCAGGGGCAAAATGACATTCGGGAGGGGGAAAAAACGTTTTAGGCCACAGAAGGGCAAAATACACGTTGGAGGTCAGGCGCAGCAGCATAATCAGGCGTGGCACAATGACTTCTGGAAAAGGGGGCCCCAAAAATTAGGCCACAAAGTGGCACAACACACAGTGGGAGGCACGGCGGCAGCATAGAGATCACCCTGCCAATGAATTCTGGCGGCTAAAACATATTAGGCCCAGATGGCACAAGTACAGTGGGGAGGTCACGAAGCAGACATGAGACGGGCAGGGGCACAAGACTTTTCTGGAGGGGGCAAAACAGTTTTAGGCCACAGAGGGGCCACAATCACACAGGTTTTGGAGTCACGACAGCAGCGAATGAGATCAAGTGGCACAATGCATTCTGGAGGTGGCAAAACAGGGGAAAGCCTAGGTGGCACAATGCTGGAGCGGAGGTCCGGGGGCAGCGCGAGGCAGGCGTGGCACAATGACCAGTGTGGAGGAAGGGGAGCAGCCACAGCAGCAGCATTGGTAACAGGGGCACAATGAAAAGTGTGGATTCCGGCAAAGCAACAGCAGCAGCGCATTGGGCCATAGAGGGGCACAAACAGAGTGTTAGGGGTGGGTGCAATACCATCCGGGAAAAAGATGGTGTGGCAGATGGGAAACGCAGCAGATGTGGGGCATCAGGTGGGTGGCCATCAGAAAGGGGCGGGCAGGTAGTTTGAACCCAGACGAACCTAAGGCATTGGTGTTGGGGAAACCTGCCGACCCACCCTGATTATTTTGAAAAAGGGTCAGTCTTTCCCACATTTCCCGTGGACAAGGGGGTTCTCCTTGGGTAAATGGCCCCCCCCGCATGAACACCCGCCTGAGCCACACTACTGGCCGGCAGGACACTTCTCCACTGCAAACTCGGCAAGTTGCGGCCCACATTCAGTTTGGGCCCATTTGTCCACGGATTTTCTAACTGAGGTGGCGGTGCTGCCCAAATAGGCCACAACCTTTTGGGTTCAGGGGACTGCTCCAGGTCCTGTGCGCTGCTGGCGATGCCCTCCTACTAGGCGGTGAAGGAGCTGCTACAGTGACCCCGACTTGGTTCCGATGGGCTTTACTGCTCCTCCCCCCCCCACCTCCCCAGCCCGCGGCAGTAGTAGTGAGCCGAGGAACCCCCCGGTCAGACCTGTCAGAGGGGGGCAATCCGCCCTAGGCAGCAGCCAATGATTAGGAGGTTTTCCCTTAGTTTTGAGTTTTCTTCCCTCCAATAGCTGGGAAAAGGCTCCCATTTTGGACCGGTAGCGGGGGGTCCAATGGGAGGGAAACCGAATATCCCTGCCGGATGCTGACATTAGCTTCACAGCCGGGCAAATAAGCATGTTTCGGGCCATTGCACAAGCGATCCGGGGGCTCCCTGCCTCCATTTCATTTATAACTCCACGGTATTCGGGCATCTGCCTCGTTTTCCTCATCTCCATCCACCTCCTCCAGTGCTTGCTCCTCCTCTCTTGCACCTGGGTAGAAAACCCACTCATACACCAAATGCTTTGCTCCAATGCCCTCCCCCTCCTCCCCATTTCAGTCCCCCCGACCATGGGCCATGAAGTAGTCCCAGTCCCCATCCCCTGCCCAGACAATTTTTCGCATCTGTTCCGACATAAGCTGGAATGAATATTCATCCCGTAGCCCTGGCAAACAACAAATAATGTCCCTCTCGAATGGCCTCAACAAAGGGCGGGTGTCCGCATGACTGCCACTGGCTGACACAAAATTTCACGGGGAGAAATTCTGTCTGCTGGAATCAAAAAATCGTTAATGGGCCCTTTCCCCGTTCATACAGCTTTTCCAAAAATGTGCAGCTGGAAAATTTCCCCGGGTGGAAACAACGCATATCAGGGGTTTTTTGGGGGGGCCCTTCTGGCCGCTGCATCCGATGGGGGTTTCCCGGCTTTTTAAAAATGGATTTAAAAGGCATCACTTTCCTGGCCCCTTTTCGAAATTTTTGAAATCGGTGAAGACTTCAGGAACCTTTTCACAACCAGATTGAACACTGCCAATGCAGGGGCATGGACCCCCCCCTCGGTGGACGGGACAACAAGTTCCCCCCCCTTGTCCCTCACCATGGTTCTGATTTTTTCAGTTGGCGCGGAGAAAGCCCACAACGATTTCTTTTGCATGACGCGGGCATTCCCCCCTGTGTGACTTCGGTCGCCGAGGGAAGCCAGGTTAAACTGCTGACCCGCGTTCCCTACACAAGTGGGATGATGGGGCAGTACTTGTGGAGGCTGAGAGGGGGTGGTGGTGGAGGAGGGGGGGGCGGACTTGGGGCAGGTGCACAGTTTTTACAAACGTGGAGGAAAAGCGGCGTTCCTTCCAAGTTGTTTTTGTCCTGGGCTGGGAAACACATTCCCAGTGGGGGGGGTAAAACATGTATGGCCCTAACCATAGTTTCAGCCCAGACGTCCGCGCGCCCGTGCACCTTGGGAAAAAAGAAAGCTCAAGGGGGTGACCCCCTTCTGTTCACATATTTTTAATGCTGGTACTGGGGCCCTTTTTGAAAAAAAATTATGGCTTGGAAAAACTCCATTTGGCTCGCACAAGCCCTTAATTCCTGAACGGGCAGAGTCCACCATTTTGGAAAAAAAGGGGGGACTGCGTACCAACAACTTGGACAGGAGCACGTCAGCGCTGCACCTTGGGGGGGTTTTTTTTTACTGTTGGGCTCTTGCAATCCCCTCTGAACGACTGCTGGCACCATGAGTAGCGAGGGGCAGGAGAAACGGATCGGGAATATGCAAAGAGAAACAGCCCCTTTGCAGAGGTGGTGGAGCCTTTTACGGCTGCAATGGCATGGGTGCCACTGCGGCCCGCTGCGTTTCTGCGGGGGCAGGATGGGCCACCACACGAGCCACGTTTTCCCAGGCCACCGGATGGTGAACCCCATGGTTGATGAAGGCCGTGGGGCCAACGTTACTCCCGGCCACCTTCACTTTCTGCCTCAGATTTTTACATATACCCTATTCGGTCCCCGGTGTCTTACAAAGAAACTTCCACACCCCGAGTATCGGATTTTACCGCCTACGCTCCCCATAGTGACTACTGGGGGGCGCCCTTCCCTTTTGCTGAGCCCCGTCGCACTTTCTTGGGCCTGCTTTCGGTTTTTCACCCCTGGCCGCTTGGCTCCCCACCTCCACTGCTGCTACCCGCGACCACCCAACACGACCCACTTGTGGCTGCCCTTGCTGCCTGACCCCAAAGGGCCCCTCTTCTCCTGAAGAAAGCCCTTGCCCTCACCCGGGTCCCAATGTGGTCGGCTACATAATACTATTTGTGTTTCATCGTCACTGCTTCTTCATCACCGTCTTGGTATGCCCAGGGTGACCTCCACAACAACCTCCCTGCCACTCCCACATCTAAACTCTGCCGCTTTCTGAAAAACAGGGATATTGGGCCCCCTTTCTTTGCTGCCCAAATAGCTGCGACTGCCCTCCTCAAAATTTTTCACCTCGCTATATAGTGGGCTTTAGCCCGACCACAAGTAATCTCTGGGTGAGGGAACCGGATGGGGCAGAGGGGGTGGAAGGGGAGGGCCCGTGACCCCTCCCCCCATGCCAACTAATGGTTGTGTCTAGCTTCCCACCGACTCTTTTGGGGGGGTTTTCAAAGTCTCTGGGGGAAGAGGAGCCTAGCAAAACCCCAAACAAGAACCCAGCGGCAGTTGTGGCCCACTAGTGACCCCTGCGGGACCCCCCTTGCTGTCGGGACCTGGGCCTGTTCCCCGGGAAAGTTTTGCCATGCCCCCGCAGGGGAACCCCGCCACCCTCTCTGTCTGAAACTTTTGTTTCTGAAAAGTACAACATGTTTGATTTGATATTGTATATGATAAATAACACCTGTTTTTTTACTCCAAATGAACCCCTAACAAGCTTGGGAAAACCTTGTTTTAAATGCCTCCACAAATGGGCCCGGAAAAATTTTTCTTGTATTGTCGTTGAAAAAACTGTGGTTTTTACAAATGTAAAGCACAAACAGGGTTTAATTAACCTCGGACAGAATTAGAAGGAAAATGATATATTTTGGCGTTGAAAAAGACGGTTTATTTTTTTTCAGGGACCCACAAAAAAATGCTTAATTAACCCGGGTGAAATTGCGCCAAAGAATTGAGCCCACCAAAAAAGTGCTTTTAGGGTTACAATTGCTTTTTTTCTAGCCCCCCAAAAAAGGATACAGTTGTAATTAACCTTTGCTTTAATTAGGGTACAGGAAAAATTTATAATTTTGGGGTTGAAAAGACGGTTTTTTGGGGGGCAGCACACCACAAAAAAACCTTAAATTTAACCCCTGGATTAAAATTTTCCCAAAGAATTGGGCCCCCCAAAAAAAAATATTACGGGAGCGTGTACAATTCTGTTTTCTACCCCACAACAAGGAAAACAGTTTTTAAAAACCTTTTCTTGTGAATTAGGCTACAGGAAAAAGTAAATTTTTTGGGGTTTAAAAAACTTTCTTGGGGTCACACCCAGCAAAACAACGCTTAATTTAAACCCCGGGTGTAAAATTTGCCCAAAGAAAGACCCACAAAATAGACTTGTACGGTTACAAATTTCATGTTTTCAAAGACCACAACAAAATACAGTTTTAATTAACCTTTTCTTTTGAATTTGGGTACAAAAAAATTTAAAAATTTTGGCGTTGAAAAAGACGGTTTCTTGGGGGCACACCCACAAAAAAACGCTTAATTAACCCCTGGTTAAATTTCGCCAAGAATTGATCGCACAAAAAGTAGCTTTAGCTGTTACAAATTTCTGTTTTCAAAGACACCAACAAGAGATACATTGTAATTAAAATTTTTTGCTTGTGTTTTGGCTACAAAAAATGATAATTTTTGGCTTGAAAAAACGGTTCTTTTGGGGCGTACACCACAAAACAACTCTTAAATTTAAATCCGGATTTTAAATTGGCAATAAAAAGACAGCCAAAAATGAAGGCATTTTATTGTAAAAACGCGTTTCTTTAAATAATACAACAAACGGCTTAGATCCCACTTGGATATTGAATGTAATCAGCTCAGTGGAGCACCTGGATTTCAGATCCAATACCCCCCAAAAATTTGAAATAAACAATTTAAAAAAACGTCTCTGAGACAAGCTGAGACCCCCCACAAAAATCGCGTATAAAATCAAATCTTCAGTAAGAGCAATCAGCCCCGGGAGCCCTTCCCTGATGAACACAGGGAAAGGGGTGGAGCCCCGCGTCTCTCCCGACTTAAATATGCGGTGACGTCACAGAACCCCCTCCCCCTGATTGGGTTCCCTCGCACATGTCTGCAGGCATGCCCTCTTCCCCCCAAGTGTTTTCGCCCTGAACGCCAGTGCTCAACCATTTTACATCAAAAGCCACTTCTTTTCCCGAATACCCCCAAAAGTTTGACTTCGTTCCGAAAACCAAGTTTTCCTGAAAAATTTTAAACAATTCCACTTCGTTATAATCATTCCCCATGTCCCAACGATGCTACAAATTTTTTTTTATTTTTTTTTAAGGTCCACCCCACTTCCCCGGTCTAGGCAAAGACTCTAAACTTTCCTGGGGTAAAACATTGTACTAAACTATGACTTTTAAACCAATTACAGAAAAATAAAACATAAATAACATCAGCAACCTTTTCTGTTGGTACTTAAAGGTAAATAATGTTGGCTAAACATTGATAAATATGGCACTGTACTTTCCCAGCTTTGTAAAATAGCAGTATAGGTTTTACAGATCCATGTTACATGAATGTTTAATAGCCTGCTATGGATACATACTGCACAACTTATTCTGTAATCCATAAAGAAAAAAAAATTTTAAAAACCCAAATGGCCCCAGGAACTAAATATGTTTGTTTCTAATATTTGTTTATTTTAAATTACTTTGCTGTTATATTCACTGTACTTAAAAAATTGAAGTTTAGTGAACATTTTGATCAAATTCTGGGAGTTCATCTTAAACTGGCTCACTCACTTTGATCAAAATGAGTTTTAAAAACATCACATTTATAAGCATAGTAAATATATTTAGTATTCATGAAATTTAATAATAAAAATAATACTGTATGAGTATATTTCATTAGAAGGGCAATTTTTTTCAAAAGAAGTGGGAATTTTTTTTAGAATTTCAGGAAACTTCGGTTCTGAAAAAGAAGTCAAGTTTGGGGGACTTTTGGGGGGAACGAAATGTGTTTTCATTAAAAAATGGCTCGGCACATGCTTAATGGGGCCCAAAAAAAAAAAAAACTCTGGAGGAAGAAAGGGGCATAGCCCTATTTCCAACTTTTGAAAATGAAAAGCAGAGATACTAGTGGGGGGACACGCCCCTTTTTGTCGGTAGCCACGCCCCTTCAAAAAAAAACCCCACCCACTCCATCTAATGCAAACGGTTTGGGAAAAAAGCCCGGGAAAAACCCTAAAGCCCGGTAACCCCCCCTAAGCAGGAGTGCCCCTTTCAGGCAAGGAGATGCCCCCGTAGCCCAATAGATGCCCCTCGTAGCCGGGAGGGGGGCCCCCCCCCCTTGTTGCCCCGGGGGTGCCCCCATGTTGCCAGGTAGTGCCCCCATTGTTGCCAGGTAGTGCCCCATTGTTTTCCAGGTAGTGCCCCCTCTGTTGCCAGGTAGTGCCCCCATTGTTGCCAGGTAGTGCCCCCTCTGTTGCCAGGTAGTGCCCCCTCTGTTGCCAGGTAGTGCCCCCATTGTTGCCAGGTAGATGCCCCCTCTGTTGCCAGGTAGATGTCCCCTCTGTTGTCAGGTAGCGCCCCCATTGTTGCCAGGTAGTGCCCCCATTGTTGCCAGGTAGTGCCCCCTCTGTTTGCCTGGTAGATGTCCCCTCTGTTCCCAGGTAGTGCCCCCATTGTTGCCAGGTAGTGCCCCATTGTTGCCAGGTAGTGCCCCCTCTGTTGCCAGGTAGTGCCCCCATTGTTGCCAGGTAGTGCCCCCATTGTTGCCAGGTAGTGCCCCCCATATAGCTAATAAAAATAAAATAATAAAATCCACTTACCTCACCAGGCTGCTGCAGCACGGCCGCTCCGGACGATCTCCTCAGCGGCGCAGGGGGAAGTGAGAGCAGCCGCGCGTCACTTCCCCTGCGCCGCTGACCTGTATGTGCGGCGCACACACTGGCGCCGGCCATACAGGGGGAGGAGGGAGGAGAGGAATGATCCCTCCTGCCTCCTCCCTGCATAGCGAGACTCCGGGCGGGTGAAGCGGGCGCAGCGGCCGCTTCATCCGCCTTTAGGAGCGGCCCGGCGGCGCAAGAGTAGCGCACTAGCCGCGGCCATTTGAAGAACCCCTGCCGGCTGCTGGCGGCGGGAGGAATGCCAACTCCCCCGGGAGGGAGGGGACCCCAAATAGCGGGACCCCCCCCGCCAAAAACGGGAGAGTTGGCATGTATGGCATAGCCTGCATGACATGTGCAGAGATGAAGGCAATCAGAGACCGGCGGGATTCTGTGACGTCACCGCACTATATAAATCCGGGTGTGACGCTGGGAGCTCACACTCCTCTCACTGTACTGATCAGGGAAGGTGCTGCTGTGGCTGATTGTGATAGCTTTTACTGAAGAACTGATTTTATACAGCGATTTTTGTGGGGTGTCTCAGCTTGTCTCAGAGACTGCTTCTCTTAATGTTCTATTTCTGATTTTTTGGGGTATTGGATCTGAAGTCCAGTGTGCGTCCACATTTTAATCCTATCTGCTCACAGCACATTGAATATCCAAGGGGGATCTAAGCCAGTTCCTGTTGTATTCATTTAAAGAAACAGCGTTTTTACAATACAAATACCACTTCATTTTTTCTTCTTTTGCGCAATTTACATCCAGGGGTTAATTAAGTGTTGTTTTTCTGCTGTGGTGACTCCAAGAAACCGTCTTTTTCACCACCAAAAAATAAAATTTTCCTGTAGCATAATTCACAAGCGAATGGTAATTACAATTTTTTCTCTTGTTGTGTTTTAGCGTAAAAAATTTCGCATGTGTAAACGCTACAAAGCTCGTATGTTTTGTGGTGCTCAATTCTTTTGTGCAATTTACATCCAGGGTTAATTAAGCGTTGTTTTTCTGCTGTGGTGACTCCAAGAACCGTCTTTTCACCGCCAAAAATACAATTTTCCTGTAGCATAATTCACAAGCGAAGGTTAATTACAATTTTTTCTCGTGTTGTGTAGCGTAAAATACACGCCATTGTAACACGCTACAAAGCTAGTAGTTTGTGGTTGCTCAATTGTTTGGCGCACTTTACATCCAAGGGTTAACTATTTTTCTGCAGTTGTACTCAGTAAAAGAAACTTTCTTTTTCACCGCCACAGAAGAAATTCTGTAGCATAATTCATATCCGAAGGTTAATTAAGCCTGTTTGTGCTTTTACATTTAGTAAAATACACAGAGTTTTTAAACGGCAGATACAAGTCAATTTTTCCTGGCCATTTGTGGAGCGCAATTTATATCCAAGGGTTACCCAAGCTTGTTACTGGGTTCATTTGGAATCAAGTACAGGGTGTGTATTTATCAACAACAGATATCTTCATCAAACAGTGTCTGTACATTTTAGAACAAACAGTATGTCAGACAGAGAGGTGGCAGGCTCTTCACCTGCGAGTGGCAGTGGCACAAACATTCCTGGAGCAGGCCCAGGTCGCAGCACAGCAAGGGGACGTCGCAGCAGGGGTCACTCGGTGAGGCCACAACTGCCGCTGTTATCTAGCGGCCGTGTTCTGACTAGCAACCCAAGGGTTCTTGATTGGTTGACTAGGTCATCCATTTCCTCCCAGATGACATCTGACAACCTCAGCCAAGAGTCGGTGGGAACCTCAGACACAACTGTTAGTTGGCATGGCCCGGGAGTGGGTCAGTGGCCCTCACCTGTCCTCAACCCGCCTCTGACCAATCTGGTTCCCTCAGCCAGAGATCTACTATGTGGTCTGGGCTCAGCGCCACTATATAGCAAGGATGAACAATTTGAGGAGGGCAGTCAGCAGCTACTTGGCAGCGAAGAAAAGGGGCCAATATCCCCTGCTTCTTGCAGTAAGCGGCAAAGTATATATGTTGAGAGTGGCATGGGAGGTCATGTTGTGAGGGGTCAGCCTCTGCATACCAAGACCGGTGATGAGGACAGCAGTGACGATGAAACACAAATTGATGATGATGTAGCCGACCGCACTTGGGAGCCGGGTGAAGCAAGGGCTTCATCATCGTCAGGAGAAGAGGGCGTCAGCTTGCGCGTCAGGCAGCGGCGCGCCAGCAAGTGGGCTGTGTGGCCGTTTGTCAGCAGGGTAGCAGCAGTGTGAGGTCAGGAGCCAAGCGGCCACGGAGTAAAAAACCCGCTTCGCAGGTCCAAGAAAGTAGTGACACAGAGGCTCAGCGAGGCAGCGGCGGCAGTAGTCACTCAGTGCGGAGCATAGGCGGTATAATCAGCTATTCGGCGGTGTGGCAGTTCTTTGCTAAGACACCGGAGGAGCCGAATATGGGTATATGTAGAATCTGTAGGCAGAAAGTGAAGCATGGCCAGGTAGCTAACGTTGGCACCACGGCCCTGCGTCAACACATGCAGCGTCACCATCCAGTGGCCTGGGAGAAACGTGGCTCAGATTTGGTGGTCCATCCTGCCGCCGCAGCAGCAGCAATGGCCAGTGGCACGCATGCCATTGCAGCCAGTCAAGGCTCCACCACCTCTGCAGAAGGGAGCTGTTTCTCTTTGCCATCCTCTCCCGGTCCAGATGCTCCTGCTCCTCGCTACTCATGGCACCAGCAGTCTTTCAGTGAGGCGATTACAAAGAGACAACAGTATGCGTCCAACCATCCTAAGGTGCAACAGCTGACCGTGCTCCTGTCCAAGTTGTTGGTATTGCAGTCCCTCCCTCTCCAAATGGTGGACTCTGCACCATTCAGAGAACTAATGGCTTGTGCTGAGCCGAGATGGAGAGTTCCAAGCCGTAATTTCTTTTCCAAAAAGGCAGTACCAGCACTTCATAAATATGTAGAACAAAAAGTGGGCCAGTCCTTGAGCTTATCGGTTTGTTCCAAGGTGCACGGCAGCGCGGACGTCTGGAGCTGTAACTACGTTCAGGGCCAGTACATGTCCTTTACGGCCCACTGGGTGAATGTGTTTCCTGCCCACGATCACCAACAACTTGTACAGGAGACGCCGCTTTCACCTCCACGTTGTCAAACTGCGGCTCCTGCGTCAATGTCTGCCTCCTCCTCCACCACCACCACCATCTGAGCCTCCTCAAGTACTGCTCCATCATACCACATGTGTAGGGCATAGCGGTGTCACGCAGTTCTACACCTGGCTTGCCTCGGCGAACAAAGTCACACAGGAGAGGAACTGCTCAGCATCATGCAGCAACAAATCGATGTGTGGCTTTCTCCACGCCAACTGCAAATCGGAACCATGGTGATGGACAATGGGAGGAACATGGTGTCCGCGCTGCACCGAGGAGGGATGGTCCATGTGCCCTGCATGGCGCACGTGTTCAATCTGGTCGTGAAAAGGTTCCTGAAGTCTTCCACAGATCTTAAGAAGATTCTGAAAATGGCCAGGAAGCTGTGCATGCACTTTATCCATTCGTACAAAGCCAGGAACACCCTCCTCGAGTTGCAGCGGCAGAACAGACTCCCCAAACACACTCTGATATGCGATGTTTCCACCCGTTGGAATTCCAGCCTGCAAATGTTGGACCGAGTGTATGAACAGAGAAAGGCCATTAACGATTTTTTGATGATCCAGGCGGACAGGAGTACTCCCCTGTGTAACTTTGATGTCAGCCAGTGGCAGCTCATGCGTAACATCTGCCGTTGGTTGAGGCCATTCGAGGAGGCAACGTTATTTGTCAGTCGCCAGGACTACGGGATGAATAACGTCATTCCACTGCTTCATGTCCTGGAACAGATGCTGAAAAATCTGTCTGGGCAGGGGACTGGAGATGTGGCGACTACATCTCACGGCCACATGAGTCCGCTGGGGACTGAAATGGAGGAGGAGGAGGAGGAGGACATTGGAGCAGAAGCATTGTCTGGTGAAATGAGTGGATTTTCTACCCAGGTAAAAAGAGAGGAGGAGCAGGAGCAGCTGGAGGAGGTCGATGGAGATGAGGAAGACGAGGCAGATGACCCGCAATCACCGTGGCAGTATACAGATGAGATGAAGGCAGGGAACCCCTCGGAGTCACTTGTGCAGATGGCCCGCAGCATGCTGATTTGCCTGGCTAGTGACAGCCGAATAGTTGAGCATCCGGCAGAGGGATGACTTCTGGCTCTCCACCCTATTGGACCCTCGCTACCGGTCCAAAATGGGAGCCTTTTTCCCAGCTATTGAGAGGGAGGACAAACTCAAATACTATAGGGAAATCCTCCGTAGTCAGTTGGCCTCTGCCTATGTGCGGTATCGTCCCTCCTCTAACAGGTCTGACCGGGGGGTTCCTCAGCGCTCACGTACTACTGCCGCGGCTGCTGGGGGAAGGTGGGGGGTAGGAGCAGTACCAGCTCCATCAGCAGCAACCTAAGTCTGGGGTCACTGATGAGCAGCTACCTTGACCCGCCTAGTGAGGAGGGTAGTCGCCAGCAGCAGCAGCAGCAGGACCTGGAGCAGTCCCTGAACCAACAGGTGGTGGCCTACTTGGACAGCACTCTGCCACCACAGTTAGAAGATCCGCCGGACTACTGGGAAGCCAAACTGGATGTGTGGCCGCAACTTGCCGAGTTTGCAGTGGAGAAGCTGTCCTGCCCGGCCAGTAGCGTGGCATCAGAGCGGGTGTTCAGTGCAGCGGGGGCCATCGTTACCCCAAGGAGAATCCGCTTGTCCATGGGAAATGTGGAACGACTGACCTTTGTCAAGATGAATCAGGCGTGGATCGGCCAGGATTTCCACACACCAATGCCTTAGGCTGCAGACTACATCAGCCATGACGCCTCACCCAAACTGTGAGAAATGAGTCTGGGTTCAAATGACCTGCCTCAGCCACTATTCTGATGCCGCCACCCGCCTGAAGCCACACATCTGCTACCAGTTTCTCCATCTGCCACCGACCATCTTTACCCGGGACTGGTATCGCCACCCACCTCCACACTCTGTCATTGTGCCACTCTATGACCTCATGCTGCTGCTGCTGTTTCTGGTGCCGTGACATCCACACTGTGTCATTGTGCCACTCTCTGACCTCATGCTGCTGCTGCTGCTGTTGTTGCTGCTGCGGTCACCTACACACTGTGTCATTGTGCCACTCTCTGACCTCATGCTGTTGCTCCTGCTGTCACCTCCACTCTCTGTCATTGTGCCACTCTGTGTCCTACTCATGTTTTTGCCACCTCCAGAAGGGGATTGTGTCACTGACTGACCTCATGCTGCTGCTGCCGTGCCCTCCACACTCTGTCATTGTGCCACTCTGTGGCCTACTCCTGTTTTTGCCACCTCCAGAATGTCAATGTGCAGCTGCCTGACCTCATGCTGCTGCCACCATCACCTCCACTCTCTGTCATTGTGCCACTCTGTGGCCTGCTACTGTTTTGCCACCTCCAGAATGTCATTGTGCCACTGCCTGACCTCATGCTGCTGCCACCATCACCTCCACTCTCTGTCATTCTGCCACTCTGTGGCCTACTACTGTTTTGCCACCTCCAGAATGTCATTGTGCCACTGCCTGACCTCATGCTGCTGCCACTGTCACCTCCACTCTCTGTCATTGTGCCACTCTGTGGCCTACTCCTGTTTTTGCCACCTCCAGAATGTGATTGTGTCACTGCCTGACCTCATGCTGCTGCTGTCGTGACCTCCACACTGTGTCATTGTGCCACTCTGTGGCCTACTCCAGTTTTTGCCACATCCAGAAAGTCATTGTACCACTGCCTGACCTCATGCTGCTGCTGTGGCTGCTGTCGTGACCTCCACTCTCTGTCATTGTGCCACTCTGTGGCCTACTCCTGTTTTTGCCACCTCCAGAATATCATTGTGCCACTGTCTGACCTCATGCTGCTGCTGTGACTGTAGTCATGACCTCCACACTGTGTCATTATACCATTCTGTGGCCTACTCCTGTCTTTTCCACCTCCAGAATGTGATTGTGTCACTGACTGACCTCATGCTGCTGCTGCCATGCCCTCCACACTGTGTCATTGTGCCACTCTGTGGACTACTCCTGTTTTAGCCACCTCCAGAATGTCATTGTGCCACTGTCTGACCTCATTCTGCTGCTGTGACTTCTGTCGTGACCTCCACACTGTGTCATTGTGCCACTCTGTGGCCTACTCCAGTTTTGGCCACCTCCAGAATGTCATTGTGCCACTGCCTGACCTCAAGCTGCTGCTGCCGTGACCTCCACACTGTGTCATTGTGCCACTCTGTGGCCTACTCCTGTTTTTGCCATCTCCAGAATGTGATTGTGTCACTGACTGACCTCATGCTGCTGCTGTCATGACCTCCACACTGTGTCATTGTGCCACTCTGTGGCCTACTCCAGTTTTTGCCACCTCCAGAATGTCATTGTGCCACTGCCTGACCTCATGCTGCTGCTGTGGCTGCTGTCGTGACCTCCACTCTCTGTCATTGTGCCACTCTGTGGCCTACTCCTGGTTTAGCCACCTCAAGATTTTCATTGTGCCAATGACTGACCTCATGCTGCTGATGTGAGTGCTGTTGTGACCTCCACAATGTGTCATTGTGCCACTCTGTGGCCTACTCCTGTTTTTGCCACCTCCTGAATGTGATTGTGTCACTGACTGACCTCATGCTGCTGCTGCCGTGCCCTCCACACTGTGTCATTGTGCTACTCTGTGGCCTACTCCTGTTTTAGCACCTCTTGATTGCCATCGTGCCAATGACTGACCAATGTCTGCTGCTGTCGTGACCTCCACACTGTGTCATTGTGCCATCTGTGGCCTACTCCTGTTTTAGCCACCTCCAGAATGTCATTGTGCCACTGCCTGACCTCATGCTGCTGCTGTGGTTGCTGTCGTCACCTCCATTCTCTGTCATTGTGCCACTCTGTGACCTACTCCTGTTTTTGCCACCTCCAGAATGTCATTGTGCCACTCTATGACCTCATGCTGCTGCTGTGGCTGCTGCCGTGACCTACACACTGTGTCATAGTGCCACTCTGTGGCCTACTCCTCTTTTTGCCACCTCCAGAATGTTATTGTGCCACTCTCTGACCTCATGCTGCTGTCACTGATGTTGCCAACTGAGCTCTCAGCTTGTTTTTTTTCCAGCTTTCGCTGCCCTGACTTTATCAGGCAACATTCCCGCTTCAGTTTTTTGGTCAGTTTTGCTCCTGTAAGTGCATAGGGAGTTTTACAGTGAAGCGATTCTAAGAGCGGCAGCAGTCATCTGCGTGTCATACTAAAACACAACATTATATGAAGACCAAACCAAGCTCCCTCTGCATATTTAAGCATGGCACAACGTTCTACAGCACCCTGCAGGCTCTATGTAGCCTGGAAATAGCTGTTTTTTAACGCGATTCGTGATGAAGTAATTCGGACCGAAACAAATTTTGTCGGAAAATTCGGCGAAGTGACCGAACCGAATTTTTGAGAAATTCGCCCATCTCTATTCGCATAAATAAAGTGCTGCTGCATCTTTATGCCTTCTACAAGTTTAATTATGTGCATTTATGGATATATTATTTAGAAATAATGGTTTTAGGGGAGAATGTGATGCCTTACACAGGCCCAATGTAGTTTTTGAGTTAAGTGGGCCTCTTTTTATCCCAATACATTGTGTATGTAGCTACGTATTTTGTTTACATGAATCCAACATTTTCCAACAGTGAAAACAAAAAATTTAAAAAAAGCTTAATTCTTGTTGAATTGCAAAAAAAATTACATTTAGAAATATAAATAAAAAATGGAAAATATTATACTAGCCATTTTATGGCCATGGATGTTCCATGCCATAATGCCTGGAGCAATATTTCGCTATTTCCAAAGCTGTGTTCCAAAGGTGTTTTTATTAATTTTTCTTAGTTTACACCCTCTTTTTCTTTTCCTTTTTTGGGGGACACATAGGGATTTACTATGCTTGATAATAGTACTGATTTTATTTAATTTGATTTATTTTATAGGCCTTCGTAAGGGATGAATGGTCAGAGAAGTTAAGAAAAATTTTTTTTTATGTTTTCTTGTTCAGTGTAAGGTTATTTGTTAAATGAATATTGGTATAAAGTGATTTTGATGCCAGCTATGTCGGAATGGTTTTATATTAAGTTTATGGTGATGATTTAGATTACAACTTTGGTTTTGTCAGATTTGCTCTAGTTTTTGAGATACTGAATAGTTAATTAATTACTTAACTAAACTCATTTGAAAAGCATTCAGAATTGCAAGAATATTATTATCTTAGTTACAACTAGTAAGTACACAGTCTAGCATCATACAAAAACAGTGCCAGGAAAAGGTCATGTATGATTTGATTAATTAAAACATTATTGATCAGTTTATGATTGTTATTAATGTTATAGATTCATAAAACGCTGTTTATATGATTTCTTTTTATGTGTGTCATCAGGACAATCACATTGGAGACTCCAACAGTAGTCTGCCATCATCTCTATGTCCCATCTTCCTTAATATCTTTCCTCCATCACCTTCATATCCTTTTGAAACCTCTCACCTTGTTCCTCGCTGAAGTTTCTTAGGTAATCTGCAAATCTGTTTAAATGTCTATGGAGATACAGCTTTATACTCTTATTAGCAAGCAGATCTTGCACTAATTCTTCATATTTGTCTGCTCTGTGATTATCCAAGTAGTTTTTCACAACAGAGACATAACTCTTTCAAGCTGAAGCCTCAGTGTCATTCATGCATATGGTAACATTGAAATCATTCATGAGTTTACGAATTTGAGGGCCATCAAAGGTTGCATCTTTTAGTTTTTCCATGCTCAGTCCAGGGAATGGTCTATAAATGTACTTGAAGCAATTACCCATTTAGTCCAAAGCCCTAACAAATTGCTTCATCAATCCTAGTTTAATATAAAGTGGTGGGAAATTTTGTTCCTGTCCACCAGCGGCTTGTTGATAATATTCGCAGCGCCAACAATTATTTCTTGCCTTGTAAACCATGACACTTTTATCCAATGATCTTGCTTTGCCCTGCTATCCCAGAGGCACATGAAGCATGGGTATTTTGTGTATCCAGATTGCTGTCCAAGCAAGAAGTTCACCATCTTTAGATCAACACAAATCGACCACTGATGTTCATGATAACAGATTTTCTGTATTATTTTTACATTTTCATGGTCTTCTTTAAGTTTTGTTGAGTGAGCAATGGAGAGAGACACAAAACAGTTATCATTGTGCAAGAGAACACATTTCAAGCTTCTAATGAAGTTGTCTACGAAAAGCCACCAGACCTCTTGTCAATATTCTGTTAGTCCCATTTGAAGTACAATTCCTGGGATATCATTGCAGTATACAAGTCCTTCCTCTTGGTTGAAATATGGGAAAAGCCTCTCTTATCTTGTCCGATAGGCTGAAATTTTAACTTCCGCCCTTATAAAGTTTTGTTCCTTAAGTCTGGAAGCTAAAAGTGCAGATGCTTCTTTTGACAGATTTAAGTTTCAAATCACGTCATTGAGTTCTTTTTGGCTTAATGGTTTGGTGTTCATGAGATTTACTCAGATTCACTTCTACTGCTACTACCTGTCATACACTCCAATCCCTGTCCCTCCTCAGAGTCTGACAGTGGCTGATTTGGTAGTCTTTTTAACACTGGTATGCGAATGTCATTGCTATATAGAATAGGTTGTCTTGCTGAAATAAAAAAAACAGGATAATCCCACCAAGCTTTCTTGTAGTGATTAAAGCCTTTAATCTTTAAAACACAAAAATAACAATCGTCATGGTGTTTTTTGATTCTCTCCATACCATTGGAACACCAAAATTTAGACTTTTTGTGAAGCCCAAGATTTACTCTGGTCTCCAAGCTGTACTCCAAAACAAGCCAGATATACTCAATGCACAAAGTCTGTAATATTTCTTCTTTGTTTTTCTACCACATATGTAGTAGTATACATTAGGATTGTTGATAGAGGCTCTTCTTGATTAAGTCATAATTTTTACATCTATTTTATACTTATTAAGACAAATCTTTTGGGGTGTATACCCAGAATGGGTTGACAATCTTTTACTGTAGCCAACTTCTTTCCACTGCAAATTCACAGTTAAATTCTCACTTCAAAAAGTTGCTTTTATAGCCTTGTAGGCCTACAAATTGAATATATTTGAATTGAATAATTATCTTGGATATTTCATTATCTAAAATCTGTTGAAGAGCCTCAAGACAGACCAAAAGATATTTCATTTGTTATCACACAAAATTGCTTTAAGGAATACATTATTTTCAGGAATGTCCTTGATCTAAAAAATTAGAACCAAATCAAAAGCAATAGAATTTTCAAATTCAGCACCCTGAAAATACCCTAAACTCATTCAAAAAACCTTGGCACCTAAAAAAATAAATTTGTGTAAACCTGTGTTTATATCCCAGTGATTTATTTTTGAGTTCTTCTGAGCATAGTGATGTTATACATGTGTACATCACTTAACAGATGTCATGACTATAAGTGTTAATAAATACCCTATTTTAGCTTCATTTGTATATTTCCATTTAATTTTAGATACAGTATCTGTACATGGATAATTTTAAATACAACATCTGTACATGGATACATGTATATCAGGGGTTATGCATTAGCACCTGATGTTCATACAAAATACATCTGCGTCCCACAAGATACACACATGTCCTTTCTTACCTTTCGTCTTCTTTAAAGATATCCCAAAATGTGTTTCCCCAGATATGCAACTTTAGAAATAAACAAGTGGGATACTTGGTCAGAAGATTTAAATGCTATATGGGTCTATATTTGTTTACTCAGTGCTTGTAATGTGAATTGTAGTGAGCTAGAAGTTTGGCCAGCATGTCATAATAATCCACTGAATTTGCGTTGTGAGAAACTGGGGTTTTTACAAAATTTGCAGAATGAGGTAAAAATGGACATTCCTGTATGTAATAGTGTACACAAGGGTTTGAAAAGGTTTGTATTTTGAATACTTATTTATGTATTTATTTATTGATCTTTGCGTATGCTCACATGACATATTTTTTGGGCATACTTTGTTGCGTAATTGCGCTGCAATGCGGCTGAAAATGTGGTAAAATCATAGAGCTCATTGAGTGCTATGATAAGCCGCTGAATTCCCTGACAACAGTACACACCTGTAAAAAGAAGTGACATGTCACTTCTTTTGGGCGCACCCATGCCGGGGAAAATGAAAGTGAATAAGAGGCAGGACATCGTGCTGCTGAAATTACGAATTGGCCAGCGTGAACTTTTAACAGCAGCCGTGTGACTCTAGCCTATCTATATCTGTTAATTTGTTTATTTATTTATATTTATTAACAGTCTTTGGTCAGGGTGCTTCATTTGGACCTGAATAGTTCAGGTTCTAATATTAGTATTCAGGCTGGAGAATCTTAAAGAGGTATTCTCACTATGCAGTTTCACAGAGCCAGCCTTAGACTGAGAATTCCTAGTCAGGCTCTGGGCGGGTCAATAGCAATGATTAACACATCAACAATAGCTGTTCCTAGCTATATCTGTTAGCTTCTCATTTAGTTAAGTAAACAAAGTCCATCTCTAGATATATTAAGACTCTACAGGAGGTGTCTCTCCATGGTGGCAGCTTAGAGCAATTAGAGATAACATTGAGCAGGGAGAGATGGTCGGTAACCAGAGAAAATTGTGTGCTCTACGAGGAGATAAAATTTTCTTTATCTCCTGACCAAATAAAAATCAACAAAGCAATGTATTTGGTAATAGTCTTCATTTACCTTTCCCTACATGTTAAAAGCTAATCATTATAGTGAGAAAACACTTTTACTGTCAGACCTGGATACTCCTATGCTACTTAAACTCAGAGATTCCAGAGGTCTGTCAGTAAGTGTCCAGGTGCCAGCATCAGTTCATAAAGATGGCACCCAGAACACGGATTATATATTATTGTTAGCCCTGGACATTGCTATGCTGTGCCCTGGACCTGATAATCATGACGTTCTAGCAGCATAAGAGTGTCAGTGTTTATAACATTCCCATCTGTCCTAGAAGAGATTCTTAACCAGAAGACATGCAAATATTGTCTATATGAATGTGAATAGACAGTTCACATACTATTATATTCTCTTATAGTTATTGAATAGGGAATGTTAAATTAAGTGCAACCTTTTATCAATTAGAACTGTTAGTTATTATGAGAATAAAAGTCATTCATACTATAATGTTACCAATAAGGCAGAAGCCTCCTTAAATTGCACAATTCTCATTTTCTCTTACATTGTACATAAAGCTTCCATCAAATTCTGAAACATAAATGCTATGTACAACGTGGTGAAGCTATAATGCAAAATACAATTCAACAATGATAGCTACAGAGATTCAACTACTATTCAGCTCTGCAAGACTCAGCATCTTTGCCTTTTGCCTTTTGAGTAAACAGCCACCCTGCAGTGAATTCTAAAGATGTTGTTTTAACTTCGATGATAAGTGGTATGGCTTCCTTCTGTGCAAGTAAAGACAGTTTCCATGAATTCTAAACAAAGCATTATAGGTTGTCTCAAACTTTGAACATGAATAGTTACAAATATAATGGTTGGTGTACAAAGTACAATAGCAGTTTCTCATCAGAGAAATGTTTTCAAACTTTCCATCCCTACTAAATCAGTTCTAAACAGCTCAGTTGAGGAGGGTATACTAAGGAACATAATAAGATGTGACTAGCGCTAGCAAAAGCAACCCTGCACATTATATCAGAAAAGTCGACTCAATGGAAGAATAACAATTAATGCAAGCAACATAAATTGCTTTTACCAGGGATTAATATTGAAGAATAAATTACCATTGGCTATTTATCAACAAAAAGTCATTTGCATTCTAAAACAAAGAGCTTATTATACTGCATTTTACAGTATACTGGTATGTGCAGAAGAACTCTCAATAGCTTTATATTACTGAGAAATATTCTAAACATTCAGTATATCTTCAACATTTCAATATTATTCTATGAGTTTAGATTAAGTGGAAAAGTGGCAAGTGCATAAATAATATACCAGTGGAGGATATAAAGACAACCACTAAAGGTGTCATTGAGTATTGCAGACTCATTGCTGGCTTCTGCTCTCTTTCACCCTTATTGTTTTTTAGCAGATTAATTTCTGTCAGATCATTGAATCTTACTTTCTTTTTTGAGTGCCTCTATTCAGGGGAATTAACATTTTATTTTTTAATGGTTGAGCGATTTTGGG